>JAOBRG010353242.1:12184-28106 GCA_027574985.1 Umimayanthus nakama
TTTATGAATTCGGTGTATGCACCTGATTAATCTGTGCTGTCTCCACACACACGAGCTTTCTTACCAACTGTTTCGCAATTCAATTGATGTATGTGCAGAGACTAGGTTGCCTGAATACCTTCATTATCGACCAAATTCTGTTAATGACATGGGCAACTGGTTGCAGTTTCTTTCAATGAAGAAAAAAGTGCAGAGCCAAAGAACAGGAAAAACTCCTAAAAAAAAAATTACGTACTATGATCCACTAGGTAAAACTGTTCATTTTAAAACAAAAACCGTTCTTATGAAAACTGAAACTCGAACTTGAAATGTTTTACTATTTTTTTTCGAACAACAACTCATACAAGGTAACTTTTATACATAGCTATGTAGCATATTTAGCCTGACCAGTGCAATGTTTTAGTTAATCGTGAAGAAACGACAAGCGATTATTACCTTCATAATTGTTGCAAACAAAGTAGCAGGTAATCGGTAGCACACATGAAAACATTACCTTGATAGATCTCCTTATCTGACTAATATCCGGCTCATCTGCAGCAGAAGAATCCAGGTTTCTGTTGAAAGGAACAGTTAAAATGAAAACTAGGATGAGAAGTCATGGAATGTGGGGCATGTTTTTATGGAGCTACATCGCTAATTTAGACCTTCTGTTTTTGGAGCGTTTCAACCAAACCTTAATATTAGTTTACGTTACTCCTTACTGACCTTGCAAAAACCTTGTTTCGCTACCATTCAGACAAATTTAGATTGCTTTGGTTAGGAAACGGATGTTGAAGATAAACTTAAGATAGCTTATAGCTAAAGTAGACTAAAACTAGATAGCTATCAATGACGTTTAAGACAAATTCTTAAAGCCGGCCTTGCATTAAACAAGGTTCTGGTCAAATTGAGAGAGGAGCAAAGCATTATATCATACAACTCAAATAATCACTTACAGCTTCAATCAGAAGATTTTAAGAAATAGTTGGGATTGTTTTAGAGAATCGTTTACCCCTAATTTACCCTTAAAAGATGAAGTAAAAACCGTTGTAGAGTGTCCTATAAAATATCTTTAATTACAGCTTTTTATGGTTAACAAAATACTGCCGTCCCTTGTGAACTGTTGTCGACTCTCGAGCGCTCTCATCAACGTTAAACATGACCTATATATTTTATGACGAGAGTTTCACGAGATGGTTGAGCGACCCTGGTCAATTCCAATGGACTCACATCCTGGTTTGACCGTGCGCAGAAGAGATGAACAAAACTGTAATCCAAGTCTTGTCACTCAACTCTCATACAACTCTCGCTCCAGGGTGGTAAGGGATTTTAACGGGATCCGTAATTGGGTTAAAAACCCTGCTATCCTGATCCGTTATTGCTTCGAAATTAAGTCCGTGATTGGTTATGAGACAAAAAAATGTTCGTGATAAAGCCATAAAGCTGTGAAGTCATCCGTTATAGTTTCAAAATATAGTCGGCGTGATTCGTTATCTGGTACCCAACCTTTACCACCAAATCAATTGTGTGACTTGGGCAAAAAGGCAGGACGATATGGAGACAAATCAAACTACGGATAAAACAATTTTCAAAATTGACTTACTTGTACGTTTCTGCCAATGCAATATCCAACTCCCTCAATTTTGAAAACACATCTGTGAAAGAGAGGAAACAACGAAAACGTTTAAAAAATTTAGGAAGGAAGAGAAAATGTCTTTTTAAGATATTAAATCTCATTTGTGGCAACTTAATCTCAAGGGAAATCCTTGGCCTAACAACAACTTTAAATTATATGATTTTCAAAATATAACTCATTTAGTAAAACTATCTTTCTTCAGATCTTTCTGCAACTGTTTTCAACCAAATCAAGCCAATCCAAGCATTTTTTCAAGTAGCTATGCTTTCTCATACGAGGTGAAAAGGCAAGAACATTTGGTAAAACATGTCTGTCCATTATGTTGTTGGAGCAGTGCACACCAGATCCTTCTTGGTTACACGTGTAAAACTCTGATTAAAGTTCAAGTTAATTATCAGGACCATCAATGCATATACAAAGGTTCGCTAGCGGGGTATGACTGAGTGTTGATGAGTTTAAATGACGCCTGCTCTCATTGGAACGTCCACTCCTGCAACCTCATCCAGTGCTATCAAACTTCGGCGACTCTGCGTCACCTTTCATCAACTCTTATCCAAGTTTCAGTAACGGTTTGCAAAACAGTTGAAAAGAACTCGTATTTCAACCGTGGTTGTCACTGACAACAGACTCACTTCACAATTTCCTTTCTTTTCTTGACTGAACATCGACTTATCCTCACCACATACAGAAACACAAACAAAGACTGCGTTCCCTGAAAGGGTTGCCATGGGTAATACATATAAAATTCCCTTACTTTTCCATGGTTTTGACCATGCACTAGACCAAAAATCCCTTGTTTTTCTCATTAATTACTCTGGCTTAATATATTAAAAGTCCTTGGCTTTCCTAGGCTTTGAAGCAAGCTTGAACGACTCGCAAATTCGTTTACAGGATTCACGTGGAAACTTGGATGTTTATTGCAGTAAAGTAGCTAACAAGGAACATTAAGAACGCTCAACTAACAGCACCTGTTAACAAAGGAGCTTCAAATCCAGTTACCTTGTCTTGCCTGCCATACTTCAAGTTCTTGTGTTAACTCGGGTATAACTAGATACGTTCTGTGAAGGTCAAAGTACATAGACATGCAATGAGTGCATCAAAAATATTGACTGAATATAACCTGGATAAAAAGCTCCCAACTTTTAAAGGTTCGTTGTCATTTGGAAAAACGACTCCTGACTTTCGTTTAAAAAGCATGCATGCATGTAATGCATGTAGTGTAAAGTCGGACATTATAAAGTTTTCCCCTACTAACAGTTAAGTGTGAGGACCCCAAGTCGCAAACACTTGCGGCAAAAACTGTTCGTTAAATTGCGTCAGAAGATGTTTTCAATCACAAATGAAATACAGCAATTGCTACTAAGTAGTGACAACATCACCAAAAATGTTTCAAATATTACAGGGCAAGAAAACGTTTATTTCAGTAGAAAATGTTATATCTTCGTGTACCTCGGCCAATAAACCTTACCAAGAGAGTTGGCCGCAAAAAAATATAAGAAAGTACCAAAGTACTGCTCTAACTGCAGTTAAAACTGTAACGAGCAGTTACATATTGATGAGATTGGTAGGAGCGAAAGGGTTGTACATACATGTACATTAACTAACTGTCGATGATCAATACTATTTTTTTTCTGACAACCACTTGACATAATTTAAACTGATAGTGCAAGGAGAAAATATTATACAGATGTTGAAAATTTTAGCGGAAGTAAAAAAGTCAAATGAAGAATTTGAAGAATTGTTCAAACCAATAATTTTCCCATTTTATCACTGTGATAACATGCCAATAACATGGAATGCACGCCAAAATGACTAAACTGGAAAAAGTTTAGCTATTCCTTGGCCTCTTATTGTCTCACCTCCATCCTTGTTCTTTCTTGGACTTGAGAATGTCGCCAAAAATGTGGTCTCCAATGTATAATACATCCTACAGCAAAAGGAAAATAAAGGAAATAAAACTAACTCTTTGGGTTCTGGTATTCACTCTAACTTAGAAAAACCTTGTAGTGCGAACAATTCTATGAGGAAAATTAGTATGAACCAAAAACGACTATTTCATACTAACAAATACTCTAAAACATTTAGCAGCCTCTTTTCTCCAGCTATGACAAAAAGGTGAAATAAAGCGTTGTAAAAGCTTGTGATTATGGGTTAGTTGGATATTAACTGTAACTTAGCCAGTACTTTTCGAGGGCAGCGTGGCCGAGCGGTATAAAGCGCTGTAACGCACAATGTTTTGCACCAGCAGGGTGCGATTTAAGGATTTTGTCTGGCCTACAAATTTTCTTTTTTCTTTGAGGATCAAGAATGTTTCCATATAAATTATGTTTTGAAACTTGTAGGCTGTTTGGTTATTGGCTACTAAACAGAAGTTTTGTCCTACTTTTCATCATTTGTAGGCCCTTAATTCGCTTCCTGAACCAGTAACACATTAGTCAAAACCGTGGGCCCAGTTGCTCAAAAATTAGTTAAACTCAACCAGGTGAGGCGAAACTGTAAGCTAAAATTCCTTTAACTAGAGCACGTCTGGTCTTTCTAAAGCATTTTTGAAGTACACAGCTAGGAAAACCAACTACCTAAACCTGAGATTAACCCTGCGTAATATTTTTCCTGTAGTATACTCACTTTCCCTGATGCGCCGATAAGCTTACAAAACACATCAGAACACCCTGAAAAGAACAAGAATATTTTACAAACAAAAAAATCCATGAAATCAGCAAAATAGCTTAACTGGCTTATGTATGTACTTGTACAATGTTTCTACGTCGGGACAGTGAACCTTGACCCTGCTAATGGTTAAGGAAACAATGTTAATATCCGATGCATGATTACGTATGATGAACAACAAGTCGTAGACATCTTACCTCCAGAATATACTTGTCCTGTCTTCAAAGCGCCAGCATATCTGCCAATTCTCAGTGTACCAGTATCCTGCACAGAACAGAGGTCACAAATGTCAGAATCAGACTATTCTGGCCACTTAACTGCCAGAACAACAGTGGGATCAAAGCATCCACAAACTGCTCCAGCAGTTTACAAAGTTCTCATAAAAGTCAAGACCTTTTAAGACTTTTTTTTTTTAAAAAAATCCAAACTGGGAAATTGCAGACCTAATTTTTCTTTATATCTCAGTTTGTGTTTAAAAAAATACAGTACTGGCCAACTTATAAATGTAAGTAACAATTTCTATTCCAACATGAAAAAACAGTTTTTGCAAAAAAAACAAAGTAACACACCCCTTCTACATGCGGCACGCGGACTGGGCGGACTGCTGAACGAAAACTTGTAACAATAGGCCTTTCACGGTTTTTGCGGTCATCTTGGTGAGTAGGCAAAGTGGTTCAAAATAAGAGTGTTCGTGTGGAATTTCGGTGTCAAATATCTTTAATAACACTCTAGTTTTAAAAAAATGATAAATCAAAAACCTCAGTTAGAACTTCTATACATCTGTTTTGCTTTTCGCCAGTGAAACACAACTGACAACAGAGAAATTATGGAAAAATTTTAGATTCTAGACGCTTTTGTATGCGGCTACATGTCTAAAACTTTGGCATTCAGTTCCTCTTTTGCAACAGTTCTTGAAGATACAAAATCAAAAACTAGACTTTTAACACTCTAGGGGAAACCTGACCAAACACTGGACGGATAAAATAAAAAGGAAGGTACCGCTCGGTTGCGAAACAGATTCTCACCTCATCGACTTGCCTAAGGGCTGTACCTGGTGGAGTGAAGGGAGCAGAAAACAGTGATAAGTCAATTTAACCATTCCTTTGATAAAGTATTTTCTGCTGGATTTTCGAAACTTTATTGAGTAAAAAGCCTGTTAAGATGGGATGAATGACTATTTTCAATACAATTTTTTAATATACTAAACACTTGCTACTGAGTACTCTCTGAACTTTACCAGAGTCCCTGATTAACCAATCGAAATGCTTCAAAAATGTAAGCGAATTTCAAGACTCAGATATCTAGCTGTAGACACAGTTAATTGAAATGGGACATTTACTTGACCTGTACCGAACCGAGGGTCAACTATTTAAACAAGGGCTGAACTGAACCAGTGAGAAAAGTTTGCCTAACAACAGAACGGTAAAGCAATTTTTATTCGCAAATCAACCCAAGTGCCCCCTCCCCCTTCCCCCTCCCAACATGATTTTCCAAATTGTTGTACAAAAAAAATAAACAAACGTTAATAAACTTGACCAACCTTCTCCAAAGAACAATGGCTTCCTGGCATCCACCACAACATAGTCGAAGTAAGACATCCATTTACGGCCAGGCTTAGCACCCTAAATTACGAATTGCAAACACGTTAACCTTTTTTAACTAAATATTACTTCTTACAAACACACACAAACACAATTTCACACAAAATGTTTATCCAAGAAAGTTGTACTGAAGCCGATGCCTAGCAGCACAGCCAATCCATTCAACCACACAAAAATCTGGATTACTTTTTAAATTTCTCGCTGGTGCTCACTTTGTATAGGAAACCATACGAATTCGAGTTCAATTTAGAATTTTATTTGCACAAGTGAGTTTTTAAAAAAGCTCGAATTGCATGAGCAGGTCTTCCGGCGAATTCAATTTGAGCTTTTTTAAAATCTTACAAGTGCAAATAATTCTAAATTGAACGAGAAAAGTCGTATGATTTCCTTTTAATAATATACATAAAAAAATGTCAACCCGCGCGCCGGAAGTTCAACGATTTGGATCGGACGAACAGATTTATTCTGATGGGTAGACCACAATAATAATTTACAACTTTCCCTTTCCATTCTGTCTTCGAGTGTTCCAAAGATTAAAATTCATGAAAAATCAGTGTCCTGAAATAAGTTCAAAATTGTAAACGAGAAAAGTCTGAAGAAATTTGCACTGTATTAACTTTTTCTACACTCGAGTAACTTTTTTTGCACTGTATTAAGAAAAAACTGCACTGCTCTCAGCCAATCAGAGACCGGAAATTTTTACATGTATTTTATTATGCCATGAATCCACCATTTTTGATTTAGTATCGTGAATACTGCACTACAGTGTAAGTCGAGGTTCTGCGTGTACGCGTCAAAAACGAACTCCGTACCTGATAAACTTGTTGTGATAAATATACCCAAAAGAAATGATGAATTCCTAACAATCCTGTAATCTATTATTTAAAGAAATTTGTACTTTAAATGCAGTTATCTGGAATTCGTTTTGTTACATGGTGTATCTTTTATCGACTCTGTGCTAAATTAACAAATGTCATCATTCTTATCGTTATTAAATCATGCTACATTTATTACAATTTCTAATAAGGATTTTTTGGATGTTATGATTGGTTTTTGAACGGTCTCTGCTTGGGTTCCTGCGGGCCAAAGGAACACTTATTAACCTCGGAGCGTTGATAAAACTTTGGCATTGAATCATTGGCTTTGCAAGCTATTGCTCGGTCAATACAAAAAGGCTTCAGATTGATATTTCCGATCAGATTTAACTCTCGCTTAATTTTAGATAGTAGTTATCATAACCAAGAACAACTCAGCAATCTAAGAGTTTTAAATAATCACGGAGCAAAATATTATTAAAGGTAATTTAACACAAAAACAAAACACTATAAAAATGAAAGAAGTTTTCATACTTCCTCTTTTTTTGGTTCCTCCAACAAGTACTCCATGATTTTCTAGAACGAGAAGAGTGAAGAACTGTTAAGTAGCGGATTTCTTCATGTTAAACGTTTAAAAAGAGATAGAAAACCGCCAACATCAGAAAAAGTTCGTTAGACCGGCTCACACTAGAAAATTCAAATATACTTCAAGTCCACTTAATTCAAAGTGCATTTGAGCTTGGTATAAGTTGGATTTGGGAAAAATCCCGCTTATACTAGCTCGGAAAACCTCATGCTACATGTGCTTTGTCTGCACTTTGTGATTAACCCTTCAATCACCTTTCGCGCGAACCAAACACTGAGGTTGATTTGGCCTATTCTGATTGTGTCTAGGAGGACGGTTAAGTGTGTTTTCAACTGCACTTGAAACTCTGAAAGTGCACTTGAAGGCAACAGTACTTGTCATTTATTCTTCAAGTGTGTATCAAGTGTGATTCAAGTGCCCTTACAGTATCTGGTGTTAACCGGCCAGTTTTATTATTATTTTATTAATATTAACAATAATATTAATAATAACAATTACAATAATAAATAGTAATAATAATAACTAATAATAATAGTAATTACAATACTAATACTAATACTAATAACAATAATAATAATAATAATAATTAATAATAATAACCAATAAAGAACACTTACATCTGTGTAGGAATAGCCACTGTTTGTGAGAATAAACGTCTTCTTTCCTCTTTGTTTCATACTACATAAATTGAAAAACAGCTTTAGTGTTGTTTGCGTTTTTGCTGAAACTGAACACTTTGAATATTGAAAAAAAAATCTTACTTCTTACCTGTCAAGAAGCTTTGGTAACTTGGGCTGTTGAAATTAATGTAATCAGGGGAAAAATTAGTATTTGTTAGATCGGTAACAGATAAGATGGAAGTTCAAACACTTAATCATTTGATAATTAGAAACAGTGTACTTACGTCTCTGATGACATACTTTTCAAGATTTTCCACTGTGATTTGCTTTAACGTTCCCTGAAAACAGTAGATAAAATGAATTGTAACGTCCGTTGAAAACTGCATGTGTAGCGCTCCTAACATGCCGGTAACAGTAATGGCCCTGCCACACCGCTGCGTATTGTACTAGCGTATGAGCATGCGTTGATAGGCACTGACATACGCTAGGGGTTCACATGTACGTTAGCATAAGGCTCTATGTATATACGTTTTAAGCAAGGTCACCATACCGCGGCGCATACACAGGGTTTTTAAGCATGCTTAAACAATTTGTGCGTCTGCCCAAGGCATTCACTGAATACGTGGGAGCTACAGAAGAGGTGTATTACTTTTAGTTAAGTACGCTGGTCATACACAGGTGATTGCTATGCTACCCATGACGTTACTCAAAGGTTCAAAACAGTAAGAATACGAACAACTCTGTGTTTTCAAGGGTATTTTGAGCGTATGAAAACCAGTGAGTGAATATTTATACGAAGCTTTTACGCTTTTCTCGTACGCAATAGTGTGACAGGTCTATAATGGTTTGTTTAAGCCTTTTACAGTTATAACTGAATTACAGGTACAGGTGTGCAGAAAGATAATTACAAAATATTAGTAGCCCACAAGATTAGCGGAGGGAATGGCGCAGTTGTTCTGCGGCTCCCAATTCTGAGGTCCCTGGTTCGACCCCCAGCCTGGTCGGGGGTTGAATATTTGGGTGACCTTTTTTCCCGTTACAGTTCACTCAGTTTTTCTTCTATTCGGGCGGGGTCGGAAAAATGAGTACCAGCATACATGGACCGCTTTGAAGCGGCTGCCAGAGGCGTCCATATATGCTTCCGGTCCGCTTGGGGTGCGAGGATCGTCATATGGAAAAAGTGCAACATAAATTCGTCACTTTACTAGACGGCTACAACATTATACATCACAAAAGGATTGGTACTTGGTAGCTAAAAAATTTGCGACTTTGCTTTGCCAACCTCAGCTCAAAGCGTGCTGTTATCTTGACCCAACGGTCGTTGATTAGGGAAGCTAGTTTTTGTGGATGTACTTGACACACGACTTAGAGGTGTACTCCGATGTCTTGACACTGGGCAACTGACCTTGAGATGTACCCAGTCTACAGCGGCCCTGACGTCCTGGTGTATGCTCTTATATGTTAGCAAAATGTTATCTTTACTCTCAACTCCATGCTCTAATCTGCAAAGTAATATATTAAAGAGCTTAAGCAAAGAGGACAGGAACGTCAATAAAACGTTACAAAACAGTGGATTTTCGAAAGTTATAGCAAATAAATGTGTACAAGTATTTTCTTTGGACAAATGAAAACTGCTTATGTACAAGAAAAACTCATAGCTTACTTGTCCCATGGGCGAGTGAAGAAAGAAAAAAGTTGATTGCCCTGGTTAGAGTAAGAATCATTATGATTTTAATCTTTACGCAGCTCTATATTTCATATTCACACACCTTCAGACAAAACAAAGAAGAAACGCTTGAGTTATAAATACAAACAAGAAAAGGGAAAACGGAAAGTTGATAATTCAGCAGCCGTTTCCGTCGACGTTCCCGTCGTAGCCGCTTAATGTCACTTTTAAGCAATAAAAACTTAACCTTTTAAGTAGTTGAGCTGTCTCTTCTTTGCATGGTTCCGCGTGCGCCATGAAGTTTGAAACTTGGAATTTATTTGTCTGTAGCTTTTCATGATACAAAAGTGACAAACCCGCACAACGTCTTGCATGTAGTCTAGAGTTAAGTTTCACATTCAAGTAACTTACCTTTTGAAGTCTTGATGACTGTCAAAATAGTTTACCAAGCATGCTAGAAGATACGTCTCTGCAAAGTTTGACAACATCAATACAGTACCGTGAAGATATTTTTAAAAAAATGATAATGCAATTTACAGATCTATGAGTGCTGTTGAAGATCTACAAGAACAAGGAATGTATGGGATGTAAAAGACATTGCATGTATCAAAACGCTTGATTTGTTAAACTAACCTGGCAAAATGTAAAGGACATTATACTAGTTATTAATTGTAAATAATATTTATTATGCACTCATATACATTATTTTGACAAAACAATGAGCTTACCTGGCAAGTTGAATAAGGTGTTAAGAATGAAATATCTTGGATTGTCAGCCTGCAGTACCAAAACATTAATAAGTTACAAAAGCTCTAGTAAGCAATGAAGAAAGTTTGATTGTAACTGCAACTTGGCTTGACATAGATGCACGATGTACCTGTTATGACTGGCTGTTTCTAGTGGACAAGTTTGTGATCCTTGAACTAGCAAACGCTGGACTGACACTTTACAATAGCAAGATTTTACCAACAGAAAACGCAACATACAGTAAAATGCAAATTATGTGTATGTATTATGTGCTAATTGTAACTAGTGCCAGACTCTTACCTGTACAAATTTGTTGGGGTATAACTCCCTTATCTTTGCACTGAAAGAAATAGCAAGAACAACTTTCAGCAACACAACTTTTTCATTAATAAATATTAATAAAGATTTGGAAAAAAACCCTCAATGTCTTATTCATTTACATTTTATGTTTAATAAATTATTTAGACAATGAATTACTGTACAACACAGACACTTTTAAACAAATTCGTTCTAACATCTATCTTGTACAAAAGGAAATTCATCCACCTGTATTCAACTTCAGTTACAAATACAGGCTTAAATTTCTTCTCCAACAAATTCCAGGCACATTTAGAGACAATTATACATGAATTGATTTAGTTTTACTATGTTGGAACTCTTAACCCTATTCCACCTGGGGGGGGCCCCGGAAAGTGCCCGCGTTGAATTCAACTTTCCAGAACTTCCTTAATATTAAAGTAACACCAACCAAATTTGGCCACTTTTACTAAAATTTATTGGACAACAAGATTCTGGAAAAAATTTGCCTTAAGGGTATAACATGCTGCCATGGCAACACTGTTTTTGACACTATGTTTTTTCAATTTTTGACTTTTTCAGTATTTTTCTCAATCAATCCACACAATCGTTGAGACAAGTGCTAACTATTTGTCTCAAAGGCAGTTAATCGATATTCTCTGTAAAATAATATATGTTACACGTAACCTGTGACGTCATAGGTATTGCGCAATACCATTTTTGGAAATCCAAGATGGCAGCCTTGTAATGTGCACTTTGTCAAAATTAAAAGTTTTTGTCGGTCAGTTTGCATTTGAAAACGTTGAAAACAGAATAAAAACAGTTTTAGTTACACTATTAGCGTTAAATAATAGGAATTTGAGGAAAATTTGAAAACTATAGTTTAAGAGCTAATGTAAGGTTTGAACATCAAGCTTTCGCTAAAAAAAATTCCTGTTTGTAGCACTCAATTTCCTTAAAAACTATTATTTATATTAAAAAGGAAGTTTAATTACATTTTGTACCGTTTATTTGTCGATTTTTATGTCAGACACGTCTCTAAACGTTTCTCTTTTTATTGGGAAAATGTTGGTAAAATCGAAAAAATTGGCAGTTATGACGTCATTTTGACGTATTAATGACGTCACACGCCAATTAAATTACACCAAATTAATTAGTTTATGATTCTTTACCAACGCACCAAATTTCATTTCATTATCATAAATAGTTTTAGAGAAATGGGCCGCGGGCACTTCCCCCCCCCCAGATTTAACTACCCTAAAAAAGCCCAGGCGGAATAGGGTTAAAGAACCCTGTTCAGCTAGGCGTTATTTGTTACTGTTTTAAGTATGCTTTCGGGAGCTGCAAAATTCACTTCATTCAGAGAAAGTAAACTACTGATGTACCTGTTCCAATTTCTTGTTCCATTAGTTAGATTTAACCAAAAATATAGTCTACATTGTACCATAGCGTTACTGGCACTGTTTGAAAATTTTCATCCTTTTTGTTCTGTAGAGTGGACGTAAAATATAACAAACCATGCCAAGGTTAACCCAAAGGTTGTGTGTTTGAACCCTGGCCTGAAAAGTACGATGTCTTTCCTTGAGCAAGACACTTTTAAAACTCCACATGCTCCAGTCAACTCAGCTGTATAAATTAGTACCAGCTCCTACTGGGGCCTAAACTGCAATGGATTACATGTAGTGTCCTGTCCAGGGGGAGTCACAGACTCTCATCTAGATTTTGTTGTTGATTTGCACATACCTGGCTAAAAAGTTGAAGCCATGGACACATACCAATATATTGCCATATGTATCAACCTGCAAAAAAGCAAATCAAACTGACTGTTAATGCATGTACATATAGTTATGCACCTTACTTTCTGGAAGATACATAACTATGTGAGATGGTCTTCGGCCTGTTTGACATCAAAAGAAAACAACTTGACTTATGTATAATTTCAACTGAAAATAAAATACCAATCAAAAAACCACTTAGAACCCCCCCCCCCCACCAAAAAAAATTAAAAATAAGATCTGATTCACACAAAATTTGCTGCGAAATTGGTCTTTTTTGTCGCATAATTGAACTTCATAGTGCTGCACAATGCCCCATTTTTGGCCCCACTTGGTAGGATCCCTGCAGTATATGATAATCATTTTAATTTAAAAATTTTATTTGAGAACTTTAATTCATTCTCACAATGAAATGACTTATTGCATTCATTCAGAGCTTTGGATAAAAGAGTTCATAGAGCTCTAGTGTTGCTTTAAGCTGAAAAAGGAACTAAAATGATGGAGAAATAAAAAATTTGGGCCCAGTTGAACATTCAAAGAGTGGATAACTTTATCACAGAGAAAAACCCCTATCCAATGCATGTGTCCTAAATTCTGATTGGACAACGATCAAATTGAATCCACTGGATAAAATTATTGAATCTTTCAAACAACCAGGGCATGGTTGTTCAATGCCCAATTAGTGCTAATCCTTGGTTTCGTTTGGATGTCTAGCTGTCCTCAAAATCCAACACTGTCAGCTTGCTCCAAAAAATCCTTTAATTTGCAGTCATACAAATTTGTACACATAGAGTCACATATTCATTCTTTGTAACTGGAAACCAATATTTTACAAATGATATTATCTGTACAAAGCACTTACAGGTATAGTTAGGGATGGGTGATGTGTGTGTGTGAGGGGGGGGGGGGGTCAGAAATTGTCTACAGCTTTACCAGCTGTATGCAGGGACTTACTTTTAAGAGATTTCCTAGTAGGCAGTCAAAGAACAGCCCTCTGTTAAAGAACACAAAAAAATATTTATTTGCAGGAAAAAATGTTAATGATAAAATAATTGTACTGACATCAACATACATGTGTACACATTCAGGTAATTCCACTCTAATTGCAATTCTAATTGTACATCCACAGTGAAACTCACACACTCAAACATTGAATTTTGAACTAACAATTTGAAAGAAAGAATTTAAGGACACCTATTGTTAATGGTTGTTATTGAGATATTAATAAAAGAAAAAACTTTGTCATGGATGCTATATCAGCATTCTGACCAGCCCAAAATGCTGCACCTTTTTGTTTTTACCGGTACCCTATTTTGATTTTGTAGTGCTCTCTTGTTTTTTCCAGCGGCCCTTTCAGAAGCTGATTTTCTTCCAAAGCTTGCTAGTTTTATAACGAGCTGTATCAAAGACAAAAACACAACAGAATTCAACTCTATGCAAATGTTAATTTGATAATTGGCAAACTAGAATGAATCTGGAATTTCTGGATAATGTCAGCAGTGTTTCTTTTGGCACTGGTTCCATCAATCAATAAATATTAATAGTAATCATAATAAAATTAATACTACTCTCTAGCATGTACCATCTGAGTTTTAAATATATTGTAAAATTTGTAGTCTCACCTCACTGGAAATGTTGAATCATACTGAAAAGCCAGCAAATCCTAAAAGACAACCCAGAAACAAAATTTATACAAAATTTAAAGCCAAAATTGTTTAACAAAATATTCAAAGTTTCCTTTTTAATATGAAACATATTAAGGGTTTGTTTGCACTACATGTAGGTGCTGACTAGGTTTCAAAACAGCATTAATATGAAAAACTTAATAAAACTTATTCCAACCAAGGGTATGCATATTTAGGCTTAATTTATTAAAACACAGTAAATTTATACTTGTCTTTGTCCTGTATGTACTTCTATTTGAGTACTAGGATTGTCTAAACTAAACCTGAGATTTGTCTGGTAGGTAGTTTTGTTCCTGTAAGCACTTTTTTAAGGCCTGTTTCAAAAGATAAGCTTTAGTCGTGTTAAACCAAACTGAAGTTAGCTTGACGAAAGCTTGACTTAGTAGTTGTTTCAATTGTTGGGTTTGTTTGTTTATGCAATCAACACCACTACCAGTTCATTCTAGACTTGTGAAAATGGCTGACAATACTGCACCTTGGGGTAGCCTATTGATACCAGACGGTCAAGGACCAACTCGAAAGCCTTGGATTCATAGACTGGAGACTTGTACACTGTAAAGTAACAAATAATGCCAATATAACTGCAGCTGGGAGACAGCATTAATTAATATATACTAAATTAATAAATAAATATGTATTTGGCTCTGAGATAAAATGCTGGAAAATTCTATGGTTTCAAATTGTTTTAATTTTCAAGGTTTTTTAAATATTAAATATTTTTTAAAAAAATAAATAAATTCTTTATATTCAGTGTTTCTTTACTTGTTCAAGGTTTTAACAAATTTTTATATTTCATAAATTTCTAAATACATGTCTTGACTGTATAATCAAAGACAATCAATCATGTACATTGTATTTTCTCCACCTTATCCTTTGATCACAATTTTGCAAACTGTTCATTTGAGTGTTGTCCAGACCAATTCTCAAACTTGCTGCATTTAACTACAAACCAGAGTTACATTAAAATAGCAGTACTTATTTTTAATAGGTGCATGCCCATCTTGTAAGTGTCCATCTGTGTAATTGATGTTCCCCCTTATTGCAATAAAATAACAACTTACAGCGATTATTTATAAAAACAAATTATTAAATAAATAAAAATAAATTATGTCTTGTCAAGAGTTGTGTATCTGCAGTTAGCCTTCTTTATATAAACAACATTCTTTAACTAGTTAAACCATATGGCTTTCCATTGAATGATGATCATTCAAGGACACCTGATCCAGTACATGAATGACCATTAAACATACCAGCAAGAGTGTAATCCATGTCAAAACCAAAGAAGCGAATCTTGTCCATGCTAAGACTTCTGTTCACAAAGACTCTGAATAAAAATGGTCATAAAATTAAAGTAATTATTCATTAACTAAGTAACTATGTAACTTGCACTATAGGTTTGTCAATCTATTTATTTGAAAGTTTAATAGCAGGGTCTCCTGATATAAAAATTCTTAAAGACTCCAAAGTTTTCCCTTCATTTTGCAGACTGAAACAAATTCCTATGGAGGGAGAGTAGATAATTATGTAAACCTTAAAATGCTTCTTCTGATGTTGCTGTACACGTTCATGCTTTCAATTTGCCAGAATGGGTATTCATGAGTAGTATAACCATAAAGTGATGCCCATGCACTGCCTGTTAAAGGCCTCCTAGCTACCGTATTTTGCCGTGTATAAGTCGACCTTTTAACACCAAAAATTCACGTCTAAAAATCACACTCGACTTATACACGGAATTTTTTTTTTTTTATATATATATATAAAAGTAATTTACTAGTTAAACATCTTATAATGAGTTAGCACAGGCTTGACAAAGGTTGTAAAACCGAAACCGGTCACCAATAAAGTGCA
>JAOBRG010353243.1:0-12541 GCA_027574985.1 Umimayanthus nakama
CTACGAGGCTTCTAGGGTTAAAAAGGGTTCATAATTTGGCTATATGTGCTAAAAGTATAACTTTATAATAAATTACTTTATGCTTCAAGTCTTAGGGGATTCACTATGGCTTTAATGGGCATTCAAGGGTTCAGCGACCATTAAATAATTTGTTGCTATTTGTCCTCCTTATACCAAAAAGATCTCGACTGAAAGAAGAAATTATAAAACAGGTCGGAGCGTTCGAATACAAATGTTTGTTGTGAACAACGTTTCGATTTTGTTGTCTTGATATGGTAATCAAGTTGTAGTTGTATTGAATATGTACTTCGTTTCGTCTATAAGTTGTGTGAAATGGAAGATAAAATGGATAACATTTGCAAGCTTTTTCAATGTATTCTTTGAGTGCATGTTTTATTCATAAGCAATTTTTGAATTATACTCCTTCTTGGTGAACTGCAAACCATTTGATTTTTTCTAATTTGCTTTCTTTGTATCATCGAGTTGAAAGCTGTTTAGAGCGCAAAATATTTAAATGTATGTGATACTATTTCTACCTTGAAAGAACACGAATCTATTTGAAACTTATAGTAAATTATGCAGTTCAGTTTTTTTCTTTTCCAAAACAAATCAAATCATTTAGCTTCGACCAAAAGCAAAAGCAATAAAACAAACAATTTAAACTGCATGGCAGTTTAACTGGCTTCTATTGGTCGAATGTTTCGACTACGTTTTGCAGGCTGATAAAAACCTATTTACTGGGGAAAACCACCATCAATTATAGAAAACGAACATCTCAGAATGAGTATGCGAGTATTGTTGGTAAAGTTCTGCTAAAAAGAATAACCGATTAACATTAATTTACTGACCAAAGTCCATTATTTGCCAAGCAAAAGTTTCACTGTATCTTTGTGCAGATGTAAAGAATGTTTCTGGGTTTTGGGTAGATAAAACCCAAACAGATTAATGTCTGGCATTTCCTTTAAGATTAGAGTGTCGCATTTCTTGTTCTAGATTTGACTTAGTGCAACATATACCCATAACAGCGGCTAAATACTAGTAACAAAATTGAATAAAGTCTTAATTTTTGCTTGATACACAACCGTTTACAATTTTGAGCGCTCCTAAACGTTTAACTATTTAAGCGAAAATTTTCAATGCTCTATTGCAATTTTTCCAACGACATCGAACTTTATAGAGTCGTATAATTAGTGGTTATAAACCGCAAGGTTATCCGTGTAGTAAGGAGTCAAAATACGGTATGAAACTTTGATTAAAATGTGTCTTTTTATCAGTTCAAGTCGGTAATACTATTCAATAGAATGAACTTGATTCAAATACTCGGCTTCGAGCCCTTAAACCAACTTCCACGAAGTTGCATGACTGTGCTTCGTTTCTACTCACTTAACTTTTGGTTGTTGGGTTAAATTTAGTTTGATTACATATCTCGCCTGGGACAAATAGTTTCATTAGTATTCAGGAAAGCATCGAATCATGTGCGTAACATCAACCAAATCACCAACTACGATTTCGTTATCGGCCCACTGATCAGTCACCTTCTAAACCGCCTTAAAATTGACGACAAAAAGAGAGTTGGCAACAAAAAAACTGGAAAAGGAACATCTGGTAAAACGTATGAATTGGGTAAGTTTGGCATTGTAAATCTACGCTTTGATGTCATTTTCCATGTAAATGTGTCTATTTTATTAGTAGCTGGTTATATTATGTCTCTGGCAAACTGGCTAAACAATAATTTTTGATGCCACATTGTCGTGTGAGCTTGCTCTCTTATATATCCGCGCTATTAATGACCCGTTTCCTTTGATATTCCACAATTTATCCCATCATAAAGTCCTTACAATTTGAAATGAAGCCCATACGTTTTAAATGGCTTTGAGGTTGTTATTTGACCGGCAAGTCACTGATGAACAGTCATCGTACCAAGACACGTAGAGTAAATTGTTTGGGAAACAACACAGTTCAGAGGAGAAAATCTGTCAGAGCAAAAAACTTATGTACACTAAGACAGATCATTGCGTGAAATATTAGACATAATTTGAGTTTCTTCTTCGACCTTGAATATTGTTATTTAGACGTCTAAATAGCTGTCTTTCTTTTTCGGCATTGCAGAAAAGCCTATCTGAAAAACGGAGCATCAAGAAGGAAATACATTGATGTCAGCAGCTTGGCGAAAGATATGTTTTAATTCAGTTGATCAGTGCTATGTAAAATCCTCCAACGACATCAACAACCACTGCAACAACCAAACGTCGAAAACGAAAATCATTAGCATATGCAAAACAAAATTGCTGATTTAGACCGCAAAAGTTCCTAGAAAAAAATATCCCTGAGTGTGAAAAGCGAAGCAACAGCAATTTTACTGCTTATAGCATTTATAAAACCGTTTCGGAAACACTGAAACTTAAAACGTAAACTTAATTGTATCTGAAGAAGAAACGTTAACGAACTCAAGGAAAATGGCAACCGAAGTAGTCCTTTCCAACTCAAGCGGAGATGCTGTTGTCTCAAAAGATTCAACTGGAAATCTCACCAGCGACTGCCCTTCTAATAAAGACGATCTGTCAATCAAAGTTGTAAAGATACTAGTCTACTGTTTGGTCATGCTGGTGTCTCTAATTGGTAACAGTCTCTTTATAGCAGTAATCTCAAGGTCACGGCGCATGCGCTCAGTAACCAACTATCTGTTGATCAACAACGCGGCCAGTGACCTTCTTATCACAGTGTTCAACATGCCTACCTACCTGAAGATCCTGGCAACGGGGCGGTACAACTGGATCGAGGGAACCCTGGGACTGGTGCTGTGCAAGTTTGTACTCTTCATCCAAGGGCTTGCAGTCACCAACTCGGTGCTTACGCTTACTGCTATTGCCACAGACAGGTTTGTAGTCATTTCCGTTGCAATGATCGACAACAGCAACCTTTAGATTTGACTACGATACGACAAATGTTTTTGACTTTGAATGATAACGTTTAAGCTATTGAACTTGTAATATTGACTACAAGATCTTCAGCAACTGTTGTAGCAAGCAGAAGGTTCAAGGCCACGAGGTTTGACTCGACAAAGATTTTGCGAACTCTTGTCAAGACTTTAGTCGCAGATTCACTCGTATTCAAATCAAAAGGTCACCAATAGCTTCACCAACGCAGTGTTTTTACAGGAACCTTGCAAAACAACTTAATCGTTAAAACAATAAATGAGGTTTGAAGTTTGTAATTCGTGATCTAAACATTCGTTAATTTTTAAAGTTTTAACTTACCGAAAAGTTGGTCAGTTATTTGTTGAAGATAAAAATTAGTTGGAATGTCAACAACAGTGATAATGATGATAATAACGACAGTGACCTTTGCAACTTTAATGACGCTCGCAATGCAGATGACGACAACGATAACGATTCATTACGATTTCCCCCAAAGCAGCCGCCTTACTCCCTTCGCAGAGGCCCCTCAATAATTGATTAAACAAAGCATTACGTTTTAGATTACGACAACATGATTCTATCGTAATTTTGTGATTACTAAATATAAACTTCTAAATACTAGCTACAAAAATAATCTTCATCCTTATACTACTACGGAATTTGAAACTGTTGATGACGTCATGTTGAAACCACTAAAATGCTTGTCTTCACCTGCATGTTATTTCTATCACATTTCTATTTTAGGTTTATAGCTGTAACACTGCCCCACACAAAGCGTCAAATCACCGTCCATACGGTTAAGTACGTGGTGCTGAGTATGTGGCTGGTGTCCTTCATAGCTGTCTGTCCCCTGCTATATGCACTTAACCTCATACAGTACAATGGTGTGTATATCTGCGACGAGAAATGGTCTCCTCTCTTTGACGAGGTCAGCGCTCCTAAAGACTACACTGTGGCCCTGTTTGTCCTCCTCTACATTATCCCTCTTGCAGTCATTTCTGTGTTCTACTCCACTGTAATCTACAAGACCTGGTTTCGGATCGCCCCCGGCAGTAGACGTAGTGCGGGTCACGTGCCTAAACAACAATGGAAGAAGCGTCTCCTCAAAATGTTGATAACCATCATTGTTCTCTTTGCACTTTGTTGGCTTCCCATGCACGTGCGCTCGTTTCTTTATTTCTTCAAGAGAGAAGACTACCCGTGTGGTATGCCGCCTTATTTGGATTTTATTGGCTATTTTATGGCACACGCTAACGCTGCATTCAATCCATGTGTTTATTTCTTGTTTAATTTTAATTACTCGAAAGAATTGCGGAACCCGTCATGCACGTGTTGCTGTTTGACGCAAGTTGCCACATCAAGCCCGTACACGAGAAGAAATCCACAACGGCTTACAGACAAAACAGAACTGTAACAATCGATTTTCATTTGACTTTGAGACAAAAACAGGTGCATCAAACACAATCCAAGCTTCTGAGTTTTGATTGGTTGACTGTGTGAACATTCGGTGAATGCACGTGCCATCTAGTTG
Source organism: Umimayanthus nakama (assembly GCA_027574985.1). NCBI lineage: Eukaryota > Metazoa > Cnidaria > Anthozoa > Zoantharia > Parazoanthidae > Umimayanthus > Umimayanthus nakama. The sequence continues at coordinate 4,450 of JAOBRG010353243.1, forward strand.
GATTTTTCACGCCATGTTTCGACTTTGAATTGTCGGGAAAAAAGCTCTTATAAACAGCCACACTCTTTTTATAAGAATGTTGTTTTCAGGCCCAGAGTGGATGTTCATTATTTAATTTCTGCCAATTTTTGGATAAAATATTCTTACCTATAGTCTTAAGTTATAGATTGATATCGTTTGCCCGTAGCCGTGGGTATATTATTTCTGTTTGTTTTAGAACGACTAGAATATATTATAGTTTAGTTCATGTTTTCAGTATAGTTACAGTATTATAGAAACGTGGTTTACATTCTTAGATATATATCTGTTCTTGTACATGTATTTCATGTCCCGTTATCGAGCTGTCATAGTCATGAAATCTACAAACGCCAGAGCTGGTGCTTTAGTTTAATGTATTGTTTCTTTTGCTAGTTTTGGCTTTTAGAGTTTTAGATGATTTACAATTTTAATGTTGTGTAATTTATCAATTCTAAACACCAAGTCTGCACTTAACTTTTTCTTCTTCCGGAGAATGAGCAAAAAAGTTGTATCTCCGCATAAAACGTGAGAACTAGGCAAGAACACGCCCCATTCCCAGATTGATAATATACATAAAAACTTTCTGGACGTCGATTGGCTGAGAGCAGTACAGTTTTTTCTTAACTAACACAGTCCAAAAACAGTTAATTGAGTGCTGAAAAAGTTAATACAATGCAAATTTCCTTCAGACTCAGTTTCTCGTTTACAATTATGAACCTATTTCAGGACTATTTCTTGAACTTCCATCTTTGAAACACTCAAAAACAGAATGGAAAGAAAAGTTGTGAATTATTATTATGGTTTGCCCATCCGAAAAAATTTATTCGTCCGATCCAAATTGTTGTACTTCTGGCGCGCGCGTTGAAAATTTTTTACGTATATTATTAAAGGAAACCATACGACTTTTCTTGTTCAATTTAGAATTTTTTATGCACGTGTGAGTTTCCAAAAACGCTCAAGATGCATGAGCCGGTATTGTATGATTTCCTGTACTAGTACAACTGGCGCGGAAAAGGCACGTTCGCAGCTTGTCGGCCCGGTGCGACAAGGTAAAAAATTCATAAAGCAAATTGGAGCACCTGATGTGCAGGCTACTATAAACTCTGAAAACTATGGTCCTATCAAAGTCTCAGTCTCAGCATTATTCTTAAATTGTATTTCTTAAACTCTGGGCAATGTTAGCCTCATTATTGTGATAGAGAATATTCTTATAAAGAAAGAATGTACCATAAATGTACTTGGAACTAAATAAACGACCACGAAAGTGTTGCAGTGAGGGACTGGGTGCAAGGCCTCGTAGTGACCCCGGTTTCTGATTGGGGTTAAGCGAGTCTCCGAGCAGCTAGCTGTAGAATAGTGTTACGTTGGTACTCGCAATTTTACAAAACCTGTTAACTTTTTACCTGTAAATCTATACAAAGAAAAACTTCACGTTTTTATAACGAAACATTGCTGAATTTTCTGTGTGCTTGTTGTAGTTACAGCTTTTAGAGTTTCACAACAAGTGCGATTTCGACTAAGAGCGCGACCTTTTGGCAAAACGGCATTCTCACCAGAAGTACGCAAGATTGTTGTTAGGTCAAATCTCGTTGCCGTCATGCTGTTTGATACGAGAGTTAATGAGATCTCGTAGTCAACACTGTATGATTTTAAAGGCTAAAATGTGGTTCTCGTAGTCAAAATCGTACTCGTAGTCACATCTTAATGTTGCTCATTTGAGCGTGAACCAAACTGAATGTGCGGAGGTCACATATTAGCTGAAACTGAGAAAATGGTTTATCTGGAGTCGATAGCTAATTAGGAAACATAAGTCTTTGGATCCTCTTTTAAATAATTCAGGCAAAAAAATCAAGGACAATTATAGTATCAATAACAAAATAGCATTTCTACAGTAAAAATTAAAAGAAAAAATTCAATTTATCTATTAACAGCATTACATATAAGAAAATTTGTCATTGAATACATATCATAAACTAGCAAAGAATATATCGAATTAAACAGACATATAGATAATAAAAAACGTTTTAAAAAGGGACAAGTTTCAATTATCTTTCAAAAACATATAGTGCGTAATGTTTCCAGGTTTGAGAGCAGTGACTTCCATTGAAAGTGTGCAGCAGCGTTGAGCATAAATGATCTTGCGCCACGTGTTTGGGACAATTTTGTAGGGCGGCCAATAGAATTTGAATGTTGAATCTCAGTTTGTAGAATGATCGTTCTTTGTTTCATAGTACACATTTTGATATTTGTTTTTTTCTACGATAGTCAAAAACATGAACAAAGGGAAAGTAAAGAAGACGTTAGAACATCTACTTTCCTCAGGGGGTACGACAAAGAATTCTGTACACTACTCAGTACAGTTTTAAGTGAAAATGCTATGATGGAACAGCGGATAGTATCAACTTTGCAGTTATTATTGGAGACGCTGGGTATGTTCAATTTAAGTGAGTTCAAAACAAATCTTTTTTTTAAAAAAAAATAAGAATTGCACTACAGAGAAGGATCCAACTGATGCTGATGTATTGAAATAGCTGTCGAGTAAGGAGAAAGTTCTTGTCATTGTTTCTAAAAACCTTGATGGGTTGACTAGTTTTAACTTCCACATGCTGTGCCTCAAGCTGGCTGTATTTACCAAGTTCTTTTGAAATCATGATATTCAAAAATGGTTGCACAAAAAGAAGAAGTAGAAATCTCTTTAACAGCAACAACCATACATTTATTTACACTTTTGTTTACATTATGTTTTATTATGATCAATTCAAAATCCTTAAGAATAAGTAAAGGCCGGGCCACCTGCAATTCACCTGCTTTGTGAATTTGCAGGGCTATGCGGTACTTTTACTGTCTGCAGTGTTAATAAACCGAGGACGAACGATGTGAAATTCAAGTTAGAATTTTTCAAAGGTTTACAAGTTTAAAAAAGGTACATTTTTCCAAGCAATGTTATCAATTGGAGCGTTTAAACCTTACCTACTTTGTCAACAAGGTTATTTTAAAATTGTATAGAAAGTGAATAGTGTATTGAGAAAACATATTTTATAAAAATAAGCAGACAGTATTACTTGTTCTACATGTTTATCAAGTACATATTACTTTACATTAATTTTTCAACTATTAACCTAAAGAGCCGTCGAGCATACTAAAAATCAATCTTATTAACATATACAACTCGGTGACGTTGGTGTTTCAAGTAATCTGATTGGTTTTCTATCTCTGACTAATTGACAATACCCACCCCCCAAGGGGGGATAATGAAGCAATGACCGGCGTATACTCCCGTTTTGCCGAAGTAACCGAGAACGATATATCTTGCGAACGCAAGATATTGCAATTCCTATATAACAATACAAAGAAAACTACGAAATTAGGAAGTAAAGTAAATAAATTTTTATCGCACATTTTGCTCATTTGTCAAGTGCAAAGCCTGGCCGATGTCTCTCTCCTTGAACAACAACTACTATTTCCATTTCAAGCTCCCATCCAAGTCAACTTATTTTCCATTGAGCAAAACGTCTCAATTCAAGAAAATCTGAGTATCACTCTTTCCTTATGAAAAATGATTCTGACTTCAAACTCTCCAACGGTAAGCACATGACATGTCATTTCTAAAGAGGAAACTTTAATTTGGAATTACTTCAAGGTATTAATAATTTAAAGAACATGTTATCGGTCAGCTGTAAAAGACTTTAGTAGGGATCGCCAATTTTTGTAAAATCTTCAAAGATCGTTTGCAGAGCCGCCATCTTTAAGCAAACTGTAAGTTTCCTGCATTAATGACGCATGGAAATGAGGAAACTACCTATAAACACTTGTCCATTACTGTTAACATATTTATTGGGAAATATTAAAAAGAGATCACACTGAATTTTCTCGCTTACTTTTCTTGAAAGTGTTCTGTTGCTACCATGATTGTATCTACCACTATTCACCTTCAGAGAAAAACTGTTAATAATAATGCAGTTATTATTTAGAAAGATAAGCATTCTCATCATTTATACATTGCATTTTTTAAAACTTTTGGGATCTTTTGTCAGTTTGTACAATTTTATATGGACAAAAACAGTTGCTACATATTTTCACTCAACAGTTTTAAACATACAACCTTCATCTTGTTGTATTTTGTAGCAACTATTGAGGCTTGACAAACAAGAAAAAGGGAAAACTTATTTCAACAATTGAAAAATTATTTTGATTTTTGAATAACATGTCAGTTAACGATCTGTAACTATTTTGGCTTTTGATTACGGTAAACATTTCTAACGTTTTTTTTGGTTTTATGAACAACAACGAAAATGTGATTTTTACATTTTTTTGCATTGGAAGTTTCCGTTACATAAGAACTTGTTGTTGTGCTTATGAAGAGCAAGAACAAAAACCACTGTCGAAAAGTTCGTAGTTTACTAAAAAAGCATTATCTTCCTTAAGATTTAATAGCTTTTGTATTTGCGACAAACTACAGGATACTCTTTGACAGAGATGCCAAAGTACAGAACAATTTTTACCAGTGTGAATACCGTTCTACAAGGACAATGAAAGGGTTATGTTCGACACACCGAGTGACAATGAGCTCTGAGTCGCGCCACAAAGAGTGCAACATAATACTGTCACTTTGAAACAATGAAGAAATGAACCTCACATGTTATTTCGAGCATCACCCCAACGAAAAGCCAAGCAGGTTTCTTGTAAAATGTCTTAGTTCGTGTTTGACATCCTTTTGTTTAAACTCTTGTTGGTAAAAAACAGATATGTAGAGGCGAACTATTTCAATTTGTCTTTTAATTGTTACTCGAAAAAGGGGTTGCGATAAGCTCAAAACATAGAAAGTTCAATGGGTACAGCAGCCAGCAAACCCTTTTTGCCTCAGCTACTTTATCACTATGTAAATTCTCCTTACATTATTCAAACAAAATAAGTTGTTTGGTAATGATAACAAAGCAAATGATCAGAAACAGCAATTTATTTAAAGAGAAAAACCCAACTATCTTAACCTACTTAAAAGGAGACTACAGAGACAGTTAAATATAACTCAGCAGCACGTTAAACAGTGTGTTTTCAGCTGAGAGGGTTAAAGAGCATGCGCATGAACTGGTCTGACTATTTGGCAAGCATATTACAATGCCTGAACAGAAGCTCCATTGCGAGTGCTTGATGGCCCTAGTTGTTGGAGTGAAGCATCTTTTACCTGAAGATTCCTTTTATCAATCCAAGGACAAAACAACTTCACAAACTCCCTGCGGTAGACCTTGTTGGTTAGGCAGTAGATCCACGGGTTGACCACGCTGTTGACTGTGCTCATGGTGGACCACAGGTTCACCACATCCCACGTGATGAGGTTGAAGTTGAACAGGATCAGCGTGACCTGGCTTGGGAAGATGCAGACGGCAAGAACAAGGGCGGTCACAGCACTCATTCTTGACAGTGTGATCTCCAGCTTCTGTCGACGTCGCAGCGAGTGTGTTTGTTGAAGACGCTGCTTGCCAGTGACAGAACATTTCAGGTGGAAATAGGAGATTGTGATTACCACGAAAGGGATGAATGCTGTAACGGCGCAGTAAAAGACAACATAGGCCCGTTGAGCTTCTATTGTTCCAAGCATTGGTCGGCTAACACAGTGCACTTTTGAATCTTTGGTTTCAACGTACGTAAAATAAAATGTCGGCAAAAATACTGCAAATGTTACTCCACACATCAAAGCAGCGTACACAACCGCTTTTCTTGCAGTGAAGACATATCTGTACTTATGGGGGTGGGCAAGGGCATACCAGCGTTCTATGGCCATGCACATCACGATTGCGATGGAGCACTTGGCCAATAGCCACACGAACATGTTCTTCTGTAGTACGATGCAGAAGATTCTACCTTGGACACCGGGCGGAATTGGCATCAACTCGTTGCCAATAACAAATGATGGAGAGATGATGATGAAGAAACCTTAAAAAGAAAAAAATCTATTTTCAACGAAAGAGTGATAATTTTGGGGATCTCTACTAACTATAATTAAGTAACCAAGAGTAAGGTCTGAAGGAAAAATATCAAACGAAGGCCTGGCTATACTGGCCTATGGTACGACTTTGTGAGACTTGTTTCAAATGCTCCATTTGCAAACGTGTTGCAGTCTTACATGCTCTAGCTCAGCGCTTCATGCTATGTATGTATGTATGTATGCATGTGTTTATGTTTGTATGTATCTATCTATACATGTATGTATCTATACCAGCTTTATCTGGCATGAATGGACTAGAAACTTAGATAACAAGTTATAATCTTGGGAGTTATACTGTATGTATGGAAGCACAGTGAAAGCTAAATAATTAAAAATATTGAAAACGAATTGGTTTAAAACCAGAAACTAGAGTTTTGTTGAACCTACAAAGAGATTTACAAAGTAGAATATTACTTAGAGGTATTACACAACTTTTATCAAAAAAGCAAAAGCAAGTTAGGACAAGATCTTAGTTTGGAACAAGCAGTGAATCGAAGCAGAAGAATAGGTGGTTTTAATTGTTCGTCCTGTAGTAAGTTGCGCTGACCTTTTTCCAGAAAACAAGTTTTCTAACTTAATTGATCAACCAAAACGCACACGAATGTGCTTATGCCTTTCTACAAACAACCAGTCAAGTAATTAGTTCCTTGTCAGGTTTCATCAACAGCTGGTTCCAGCATCGATTTCAAGCACGAAAGAAGTAGAAAAAAACGTCAAACTAAAATGTCAGCAGTACTTTTAGTATTTGTTTTAGTTGTATAATTTTCACTGCAGTAAAGTAAAATATAAGATGTAGCTTTACGTGTAATCTTAACCCTCGGAAGTCCAAGCTATTTACTGTTACAAGTTAGCCCAGGGAGGGGGTCATTTGGACCCCCTCCCCCCATAAATTTTCGAAACGGTTGCACATAAAAGATCAGGCTTTTGCATGGAAGTAGCTTTTGGTTTGCTAATTAGTTTTCATTACAACAATCAAGTTGTAGTTAAGCGCTGTTGCTATGGCAACAATCATTTCACAACATGTCCGCCATCTTGGCCGCCATCTTGGATTTTTCAAAAACTTTATTTTACGCAAAACTGAAGCAAATTTTACTGGAATTAGTAGAAAACATGTATTTTCAAACTTAAATAGGAATATAATTGAGAATAGAGTCTAAAAGAAGAAATGAGAACCATTTTTCCAAAAAAACTACAGTTTTTTATTTCGAACTTTAATTTGCATAATTAATTACGCATAAATTATAAGTGATGACGTCATCCAATTAGTGTCAAAAATGCGCTCATTATCAGACTACAGGTACCGAAAGTTTGATTTTGATTGCTTAAAAGCTTCAAATTTTAGGTCGGAAAAACCTACGGGAGAGGGGTCCATTTGACCCCCCTTGGGCTTTCAATGGTTAAGCAAGGTCAGCTAAATCTACAAGCGACTAACTAAGCAATAGCACCGAGTTCACTGCAGCCGTATTTTCGTTATCATCTTTGGTGGAAGAGAAGAAGAAAGAATGAATTTGGATTACGTAAAGTTTCCACAATAGAATCACAAAAATTGCATTTTTCAAATTAGCTGGATGGTGGATTCATCCTCGGTTTATATGCTCCGCAAAATCACAATTGGTTTATTACAAATAATTTCTAGTTTGGGCTGAGCATAGGCTACCAATAGCCTCTTGTCTGTAATTTTAAACAATATCATGCGAATAAAACATATCACGACTTTCGTACTATAACTTAATATTATAAAGAATCACATTTGTTACTACACCTGTGATTGTGTCCATGACAGCAAGAATGAGGATGAACACATTGTAAGAGTTTCTTAGCATCCTTCTGTTCTGCAGGACCACACTGCACAGCGCGCCGTTACACAGAATTGAAAGAACTCCCACGATACCAAATAAGCCCCGTCGCTCAAGGGGATTATCTGTAATACTTCTTAATGTTCTGTTGGTTCCAGTGATGCTGAAGTTGGTTAAAAGCGCTGCCATCTTTCTTTAGAACTGTAAAGCAACGAAAATATAGTTTAAAAACTACGCAAAACTCACCATCTATTAATCTAGTATTAACTTTTTATAGTGATAAACACATCGAAGT
>JAOBRG010353287.1:0-13226 GCA_027574985.1 Umimayanthus nakama
AGATGCAGGAAATTAGCTATTTCAGAAGACTAAATTGCCAATATGTTATGGGAGGGGGGGGGGGGTCACGTAGGTTTGGGTATGTCCCGGTGAAAACCTCCCTGTTTTCAAATTCCAGAGGTTGCAATGTCTGGTACTGGTCAGAAAGTATCAACTACCCCAGGGCAGAGGGCATTTTGAGGGGGCACAAACATTGTTTGATAAACAGACATCTAGGGCAGCACTACTTAACTTTTCTGCTCCGTATGCAGTGCTTAATCGAGGATGCCAGCACATATTCATGTAAATACGGTATATCTAAAACTTCAAGGTAATTCAAATAGATGTAGATGATGACAAATGGTTTGAACACTCAAAAAAGCTGTTTTCGTGTGGACTTTTTGCCTTCACAGTCACTATGTGTTGCTAATTAATGAAGCCCAATGAAAAATAAAGTTTGTTCTTGTACTGAAAGGTGTGTGCAATTAGCCTAAATGAATAGTCGCTATATCTTGTGTTATCTTGACATTTGTCTGTGCCACAACACATGGTCGAGTTTAGAACTTGAAGTGCCAAGTGATGAATGAAAATCGCTACATTGAAACACATGAAATTAGAAAAACACTCTAATTTTTTACTGATGGCACTTCATTATTCATTTGGTCTGAGTTTAGTGCTGTTGTCCAAGATTCACTTGTAAGTTGATGGTAAATGTTTTTCCCTTTTTATAGTTGCAAAACAGCAAGTTGAAACCTTGCTCTCACATTGTTGGATATGATGGATAATACACTTATGGTATGTCTGTATCCGTTCAACACATCTATTTGGTGCTTAAATGAAGCTCTTCATGGGGTCGGTAAGGGAAGCTTGCAGGCAATTGCCAAATTCATCCTAAAAATAGTTAATTGTCTTGCTAGATATGACTGTTTAGTTCACTACAAAAACCCAGATGCCACGAGCCTAAAAGAGTTACACAAAGGCATAAGAGGGAGGGGGTTGATCAGACCCCTCTCCTCCACTTTTGACACCTTTCATCTGATTGACTTGATAGTTAGCACATAACATGAGCTTTCTTTGTACTTTCAATTAATAGAGATGTCCTGGTGTCCAATTGGTTTCCATAGGAACCCCAACCATACAATTGACCACATTAGTGGCCACCCTATGGGATTTTCAAAATTGAGATAATTTTTTTCATGCTTAAATCAAACACTGAAAATGGTGAGAAAACAATATCCAGCAAATGGGATTTTTTAAAATTGTAGGATCTGTTGTAAAGCTATCAGTATTTAGGCAAAAATGGTTTATTTTTAAGATAAAAATTGGTGTTTCGAAGTCTACACAAAAGTTGCAGGACTATTTATGATGACATCATTATTCGTGATGATGTCATCATAAATATTCAAATTTAAAAATCCAAGATGACAGCTTCAATGATGCCATTTATATGATTATGCTTATCATGGAAACTAATCAAACACCCAGAAGTTTCCATTATTTGAGAGTAGAGAGAGATTTCCTTGTATGTGCCGAATATCAAGTCAATTGTTTTAAAGGTGCCAAAAATTGAAAGGAGGAGTCTGATTGACTCCAGCTCCCCACCCCCTCCCCCCCCTTCCCCTATGCCTCAGTGTAATTTTTTAGGCTTATGCCTTCTAGGGCTTAGGAAATAGTAAATGTTGTAAAACAGAGAAATTTGATGTTGTAAGCCACTGTTCTGATGATTATACGACCCATGCACCACTCTTACGGTTCTGCACCTGTGGTGAATTATGGCTTTAAAATGAGGAGCAGTGGTACAAAACAGTTGAAACTTATGACTGTCTCTTCTGTGTTGTTTTTCCAATGTATCATTCTGACATACTGTATGACTGTAAATTACCGTACATGACAAGTTTGGTATCATTTGCTATAACATATAGAAACCGCAGAGAACCTGAGAACACTGAGAACAGCATGGTGCATCAATGGTTTAATCTGGATTGAAGCAGGCAATTCATGGAAAAAGTAAGGACAACCTGCGTTTTTTCCTGTTTATTTAAACAGATTACAACAGGTCAAACTGTAACACCACAGCAATAATTTAAAACTGTGGACACCCACAATAGAAAGTTCATGACCATTTGCCAATGATTTTTAAAGATCAATAACCTGAATGTTGTTGAGGAGAAAAACAAATGAGGCATATGGAGCAATTAAGGCAGCTCAAATTTGCGTGTGTTTTTTTTGGTTAAATGCTTATTCAATAAAATTTTTATGTTTCTAGTTTCAGTTGAAAGTGCAGAGTTTATTTTGTAACTACAAAGAAGTTAGTGCAGGAAGTCTGTGGTACCCCTTACAGCTCATTTTCACTGACCTGAAGTTTTAAGTTTTCAGAGCCAGTTCAGATTTTTGTTCTAGTGCAAGTATGTCATGGGTACTAAGTATGTGTGCTTTTAAATGGAACCCTTTAAGAATCTGTGAGCATTATGATTGGCCCCTAGATTAATGATTGTAATTTGTGGAATCTTTGGTGCTGGGTTTTAAACACATCACCAAGTTCACTAGCCAACATTTGGAAATCAGAAATGTGCTGAAAGTTTTGTCATTGATAGGATAACTAAGCAAATTTTGCATGCTATAATACATAGTTGTTCCTTTGCATACTTCAAATTGGCTTTTGTTCATACTAGTGGTTTATATATGGTCGGTTCAAGTTCTCTTGTAAACATCACAAGTAACACCTTCTTAGCAATAGACTAAGAAAGAAAATTGGCCCACACGGACAAAGAGAAAAATATCTCTAATCCCAATCGAGTTCAAACTCTTGACCTCTGGAACAGATCACCATTGCTCTACTAACTGAGCTACCAGGCTAGATGGGAGCTGGTTGTAGGAAAATAAGATGGTAATTTGCAGCAAATCAACCTGTAAATGAGGGGCTAGCCAGTAAAGTTTGGCAGCTGAGCACTATTAAGCATATATAAGAACTCAAATGTGGTAAGCTAAAAGTGCTCTAACAAATATTCCAAAACTTGTACGTAAAAGTTTGGTATTTTCTGTTCACAGCTGGTGCAATATGTAAAATCACATGGAAGCAACACCAAAGTCAAGGTAAGGTATTTTCACTCTTTTATACTGAGTGTTTATTTATTTGTAAGTCTGCAACATAAAATTCTGGATAACTGAATTTTCATTTGATTCTGGGAAACAAAATTGAAGTTGTTGAAAGCTTCTGTTCCATTTTAAAACAATAAATTGTCTCAATAAATAAATTCATTTAAAAACCAAAAAATTTTTACATATAGCAGCTCTTTTTTAGAGATAAATGTACATATCAGAGTTCAGGCAATAGCTTTATATGTTCAGACAAGGATGATTTGCTGTAGTTGCATGGCTACGCTTACTGTACAAAGTTCATTGCGAAGGAATCAAGCTGAATACATGTTTTCATTTTTTTTTTTGTTTTTTTTTATTTATTTTAACAATTTTTTTCAACTGAGTAACTGTTGCTACAGAATTTGGTAGAAGGGTTTGATTTTTGGACGACTGGGTTTTTTGTGTTTTGCCATCATGTCCTTGCAAGACACTTCCTATTGGTTCTAGGACCTTCAAACACAGAATGCACTCAAAGACCGTTTGCCAATGATTTTTAAAAGATCAACAACCTGAATGTTGTTGAGGAGAAAAACAAATGAGGCCCTTGGTCTTTCATCAATTTTTAAATAAGATGTAACATTCTTTCTAGCATTCGATTTAAGTATATCATGAACTTTCTGTTAATTCCAAAGCATTGTCATGAATTTTTATCTTCTGACAGCTTAACTGATGGCAATACTTCACTCGTGCATCGTGTAAAGACAACATTTGCCTATGGAGGTTAAAGGTCAAGGTAAGAATATCTCCTTCCATTTAAGGTCGTGTTACATGAGGCAAATTTCTCTGCAACCTACATTGCAATGCTGATGAAAACAAAACATTGCAAGTTGCTGGTAAGCATTTTAAGTTCAAGCTGTAACTCAACTGGCTTTGCACCATGGAAAAGCTAGATTTAAGATTTAGTTATTTTTTCGATTAACTGAAATAACATTGTGCAAAAATTCTGCGACAGCAAAATCAATTTTGGGCTCGTATGTGCTTTAAAAGTACAAGAAAACACGAATCCAACTCTCGCTTAATGTTTACAATTGTGAAAATGTTCATAATTTTGAATGATTACTAAAAGGGGACATCTACTTCAACATTGTGTCAACTGTACAGTACAGGTGTATAGTGGACAGAAAAAGTGTGCACCAGTTGTTTCGCTAACTTGTTTTAACAAATTCACTGACATTTTTTGTAGGAATAACAGCTGTAAGATGTCTTACGACGTGCATCCTTCCCAAGCGTGTGTTGGCGTCTACAAGACAACAAATTGCCCTTTTCAAGGATGTGCAATGGCCATTCCGTTGAGCATTTACCATAGTAATTTCAGACAATAAGAATAAATAAAGCACATTTTGACTCACACAGTGATCAAATAAAAAGCCACCAGACGTTTATGTATACATTAAATTCAATAAATTTTCGGACGATCTATTTTCGGACAGTTTAATTTCGGACGCTTTTTTGTGCATTTCGGACAAATTTCGGCCACTTTTGCAGTAAACATAATTTTACTTCAAACCTGAAAATACAGAAGTTTGTCAAGAGTGAGCACAAAATTTGTTGTTTATTTGAAACACGACTTGAACATATTCTAGAATTGTTCAGTTCATGCATGCTTACTTTAAACAAAAAGACTTTTTTCACCCCGCTTACAGTTTGAAATTAATACAATGTATCCGCATATACTTCATTTACTTAATGTGAAATGTAGTTTACATCTTGAATCAAACTCGCAAGAGATATAAACTTCAATCCTGTCAATGTCAGACCTGATAACTAGTCAATGTCCTGAAACGAATCTTCTGGCTCCAACTATGAATTGAGTCCTTCGACAATCCCAGCAGTCTCAAACCCCTTCCTGATGGTATTGTTCTTGTTTCGAAGGTAGCACCAATTAGCCAACGGGCATGAATTAGCTTTGAAGCTGACATCTTAGTATTAACATCAATCGAATATACATCCATGCCTTATCCACTTGACGCGTAACCTTGGCATACCCGGCATTCCTCAAACTTCCCCTTAGGAACTGTTTAGCGGCTCATTTACAGTCAAATCCGATGGCTGAAAGTAGTTGGTCATGAAAAACTTAGGCCGGAAAAATTTTCGGACGACAAAAATTTCGGACGGATTAACTTTCGTACACTATCTTGGTTCGAAATTAAATCCGTCCGAAGTTTATTGAATTTAATGTATCATAGTTGACCAAAACGGGTTTTTTTGGTTACTTGACCTGTTGCAGTTACTATGCAGTCTACAACTTTGTAACAAAATACGTTAACCACCACGACATAGCATTAGTGAAAATTTTGTGCCTTAGGCTTGTTTAAGTTCTAAGGGGTTGAATTATAAATGGCATGGCCTTCATGTATATCAGAGGAGCTTGTATTTAAGTGTTTTTTTCAAAAGCTGACTTGCACTAAAAACCTCTTGTTTTTTAATTCGTGTCGCGATGTCACGCACATGCCTCACGGGAGATCAGACGCAGGATCAAAGATGGCCGAGGAAGCGCCAGTGATTGAATGAAAATCTTCAGGGAATACTTGTTCAGTGTTACTTATAAAACCTACGAGTTTAAATATTGGTGAAAAAAACTGTTTAAAAAAAGCTCTGAATTTTTGCTTTCAGTCGTTCGTTGCTTGCAAGACAAAGAAATAGGTTAAATGCAGCCGCGATTTCAGCAACTACTGTGACAAATGTTGTTTGCAGGCATGCGACGCATTGTCGGCAGTGTTGTATTGTATCGTTGATCGCTTCATTCTGCTCCATAGAACCCTAGTATTGACCGTTTTTATCCTTATTTCTCCTTGCTTTTCTGGTGGCTTTTCAGTTCTAACGGTATGAAGCGCTGAACCAAACTAAAACGGCTCATACCGTTGGGAATACAACGAACTCGAACTGACAAACCACGAGAAAAGCATGGAGAAATATGGATAAAAACGAAACATATTGGGGATTCCATGGAACAGAAAGAATCAACCAGACAGCCCGACATTGCTGTTGGAAGGATAACTTAATAATATGTGCGCAGCACGTTCTCCCCATCTCGTGGTATTGAAGGTTATTTTACCCGTCGAACTTCTGATACCTAAAACAGTAAATCGGTGCTCGAACAGTGCTTTCACTTTGTGAAGTTTAACTTCAACGAGCTTAGAACGATGGCGTGTTTCACAACATAAACAACGGGTTATTTTTCCGACCCCTCCCCCCTCCACTCCTATGCCATACCGAGAGCTGACTGACTGACAATCACACCAACAGACTGATAGACAAACTGACCAATGTTCTCGAAGACAAGTTTTGAAAATAACTTTTCCTGTGTGGTTGGGATATCGAGCGTTAGTCCTTCGTCGGAGCAGACTGACCAACAGTTAGACTAAGACTGACCAACTATCTCACAGACTGACTAACTGTCTGACAGACTGACTAACTGTCTGACAGACTGACCAAAGTCACTGACAATCTGACTAACAGACTGACTAACGGATTGACCAACGGTCTGACTAACGGATTGACCAACGGTCTGACTAACGGATTGACCAACGGATTGACCAACGGTCTGACTGACAGACTGACCAATGGTCTGACTGACAGACTGGCCAACGGTCTGACTGACAGACTGACCAACGGTCTGACTGACAGACTGACCAACGGTCTGACTGACGGACTGACCAACGGTCTGACTGACAGGCTGACCAACGGTCTGACTGACAGACTGACCAACGGTCTGACTGACAGACTGACCAACGGTCTGACTAACAGACTGACCAACGGTCTGACTAACAGACTGACCAACGGTCTGACAGACAGACTGACCAACGGTCTGACAGACAGACTGACCAACGGTTTGACTGACAGACTGACCAACGGTCTGACTAATAGACTGACCAACGGTCTGACTGACAGACTGGCCAATAATCTGACTAACAGAATGATCAACAGTTTGATTGACTTACAAACTGACCAACAGTCTGACTGACAGACTGAGTAATGACCTGATAGGCCAACTATGACCAACCGTCTGACTAACTGATCAAACAGTCTGACTGACCGACTGGCTGACTAATAAACGGTCTGACTGCCTGATTGACAGACCAACCAACTGACTGATCGACTGACCTATTTACTGACTGGCTGCCTAAAACGTAAATGAATGAATGAAAGTTAAAAAAAAAATGGAACTTTTCTACAGAACTTTATTTTGTTTGTCGCCGAATACAGAAGCCACTTCCTTCGGTTGCAGTATTCGTCGCTGATTGATAGTGAGATGTTGGATAGAGAAGTGCAAACGAATGGCAGCTTTACGGTAATCCTGAAAACACAAAAAGACATTTATAAGTATATGTACAGTTTGACACTAATTACCTCCCTAACTTAGAGACAAAATGCAGCCCAAGAGAGCTACGGGTACTGGCTGTTTGTGAATAGTCTATATTACCTTCTCTTGTAACAACATTTGAAATCTATGCACTAAAACTCCAAAAATACTCCAAGAAAAGTTGGCCCAACACGGAAGATGGAGAGGGTGGGGTGGGGGGGGGGGGGATGTAGGGTTGGATCAGACAGCTCACCACCTGAACCACCCAGCTTCGGGTGTTTGACGGAGTGGAAAGCTGCCACCTCTCAGTGACAACAACTACCCAGTTTGCACTTCTTTAACATCATATCCAGGTATAATAAAGAAAAGGAATTGGCAAAGTAAATTACGAATTAATACGAGCTTGCCACCTACATCAACTACCGTAAAAGCTCTAATAAGCCCCCTCTCTAATAAGCGCCCCGTCTGGAGGTTGAAATTTTTAATAAGCCCGTCCTCTCCAATAAATCCCCCCCCGCCCCCTTTCTCCCTCAACAAAAATGTTGTAAGGGTTAAAACAGAAGGCATACTATGTTAAGAATAGATTTTAACTCTATTTTTCAGTTTTTAATAGAGTTCGTTGTCAAATGCAACAGTTCATGTTAAAACTGCATAGCATTTCAAACTCCATAGACGGTGTGTTTCTGTTTTTGTCAAGGAGTTTTAAATAAGCCCCTCCTCTCTAATAAGCCCCCCTCTCTAATAAGGCCCCCATCCAGAGGGCCCGAAATTAAATAAGCCCCCCGGGGGCTTATTAGAACTTTTACGGTAGGTTATAGATGAAGTCAGAACAACGTTTAACGGTTTATGAGTACCCGGCAGGCAGCTTTCTTCAATACCCCGAGAAGGGGCCTGAGAGATCTCTGCCCGCCTGCCATTTGGCAAGTAATTCAGTTATGACTGAAAAAAACAAAAACAAAACATTGACTACGGTTGCTAATATAGGCCTTTTTCTTAATCATGCGCAATAACAAAACTGAATCACTATACCCTAGCTATACATCATGTAACACAACAGAGAAAATCTTTCCTTCTGATTTCCGCACTCAATTTAAAGAATTAGCATATGCCGTTCCTTCTATTGCCATAAAATGCTCTGGGTTGAACATGTTTTCGGTTTAAACTGAAGCACAGTCTTAAAAAACACATACAAACTGTTCAGAAACCACAATATGAACTGATTTGTGGGCGCAAGCGAAGACTGAAAGGGTTACAAGAGCGTTGGCTTTGTGTTAGCATCATTGGGCACATCGAATACAGTTTTTGTCTTTCAATTGTTGTTATCATTTTAGCTCGAATGGCTTGAGTCGGCTTTCCAGCAATTGATATTTACGGGCGTTGTTATTGACACTTTAAGTTTGTCAAATATAAAAATTATTTGCCTATAGTAGTCGTTTTACCGCCATGATTTTTCTAAGAATCGAACTAGATTGTACTAGTGACACATTTTAGCGAACTATGACAGAACTGAAACAACTACACCAGCTCTCAAAAACGCTTCATTTGAATGTTTCGTACCAAGATTCAACACAACTGTTAAAAACAACAAGTAAAAAGCAGTCTCCGTGTGCCGGGCAAGCTTACGCAAACGAAGGAAAGCCAATCTCTATTTCCATAAAACATTTCGAAAAGAAACCTTTTTAGCGGATAAGGCACTGTTACTGGTTAGAAGAAAAGTTTTGTTCAGTGTCCGTTTGCATGCATGGAAATTAGATAGACGCCAAAATAAAACCGGAGATGGGAATAAAATATGCTCAATGTATACACACCTTATACACACAAAACTATAATTGCCGCATTAAAACTGCCTTTTTAGTTTGATAGTTCAACTTTCCGAAGTCAAAGCTATTTAACGCAAATTGAATTTTTAGTTTTAATAGTAAACCGCACATTTTACTTGGTTATAACCGCGTGGTGCGTTTACTGAATTTTCGCAAGAGAAAATAATTTAAAACAATTTTTGGTAAAAAAATAATAGATTTACTCGTTTTCAAAAAAAAAATTAGTAAGCCTCGGAGGTCACTTAAGTCTGCAGTAATGACGTGTTAGCGGAGAAAAGCGACAGTTCAACATACATAAAGCAAAGAAAGGCCGCCGACTGAAAATGGCGCCAACCAGCCGCCATGGTCGTCGTTTAGATGCACTTTTCATCTCTAGCAGGTGACATTTAAACTTGATTTCAAGCGGCGACCAAACACAAATTTTACCCTATTACCTATAAACAACTTTTCCTCAAAGCATGGGCCTTAAATAATTAATATATAAATGAAAGAGGAACTGAGGCCATGCAGTGCATCAAACACAACTGCACGCAGAGGAAAACTCGGGGAGGTAGCTCACAGTATGACAAGCTGACGCTTGGCTTTCTGTTTCAACCATTTTTAAAAGTGTTCCCACATGGCCTCATGTATTTCAGCACAAAAAACGCTAGAAAATACTAGTTCAAACTAAATAGAGTTCTTTTTAGTTTAGCTTTAATAATTAAGGGTACAGCTGACGTTGCAATTAGGACTGCGGTTGAAAGCAGCTATTGATAAAAAGGTTGGCGTCAATTCGCATCAAAATCGAGGCGACACTTCATTCATACCGTGCTATCCACTCGTGGAAACTTTGACACCTTTTTGCAGATGGATTTTGCGGTTCAAATTGAAGCTTCAGTTCTATTTAATTGCGACTGCTTTCTACTGGTCAAAACAAACGAAGTTTGTAACGAAAATGTAGCATCACTGTCATATTAACTCGAATAAATAAGCAAAACTTGAAATTGCTTTTGATGTGTTAAATTTTCAGTAAATGGCAACTGCAAAACGTCAAAAACATCACCGAAACAAAATGAAAAAGTGTCAAGTCCCTCGTTATTTAGTATATTTCAAACTATGAATAGATGTCATTACGCTCTTGTAGTTTTGTCATTTTCATATCCGTGAAGTTCGCCGGCGAGCTGTTTTGAAAAGTTTACCCACCTTTGGTAACTGGATAAATTAAAGAAAAAGATTGGAATATTTAGAATAATGTAAAAGAAAAAAACACTATTTTAACAATAAACTAGTTTAGTGAAATACTGATCTGTAATAAAAGCAAAAGGTTGTTTTGTCAACCAAGCAACGTGTTCTAGAAGTCGTCTTTGAATGTGCATAAAAAGCAAAGGCTAGCAATTAGGCAGTTTTAATTCACTAGCAACCTCCTAAGAGTGAAATTGCGGCTCGCCTTCATTGTGAATAATATTGTCTGCATTGGAGTTAACTGCATTTTTAATATATTTACACAAAGAGTGCGGTAAGCAGGCAGTAGAGAAGATGAGTGACACGAATTTTTGGTTGTGTGTAGATTACCCCTTAGTTGCTAACCAGCAAAAATCGAGAGCTTTTTCATTTGTAGAAGCAACTTGAACTTTCTGTTTTTCCAGTCGCAAAATGTAATCGTCAAATTCTTTCAAATTCACAACTCTGTCAGCAAAACTGGTGAAAAAAGCCGAATTACTGAGAACATGTTTGGACGCGAATTAGTTTTTTTTAAAAAGCCCGCAGAAATCGAAGACATGCACGGTAACACACAGGAGCACAATTATACGGGTATTTAACAGCCCATAAAGCAGTTTGGAACTGCCCAAGGAAAAAAAAAAGACTTAAACTTGAAAAATGACAACAACAAAAAAAGATCAGTACTCTAGTCCTAAGCTGAAGGCCTCGAGAAGCGCGGCAAAACAGCAGTAAAGTTTATTTAGACAAGCGGTGATCTACTTAGCTGCTTGTTATTACAATGCATGGAGTACGAAGACTTTATAACGGGAATTAATTCTTTAAGTCGTCTTCACAGGCCTAAGCCTTTTTAAAAAATGACAAAAGTTTTGTTTACTGATTAGTTTGTGCACGGTTACCGCAACTGACTTCTCGTTATTCCAGTGAACGCACCCACACGGTTTAAGACCAAGAGACCTACGTGCTTTTTCTTCATAAGAAACAGCAAATTTTGGACAAGCCTCATTGTTCTTAATTTTTTTAGGAAATTTCAGCCTCAAATGTTCTTAAGCTGTACTTGTTTAAAAAGTATTCATACTGAGCACAGCAACAGTCTTAAGAAGTAACTCCTAAAATATTTCAAAAGTCCCCAACTTGTGATCATCAAGCCAAATAAACTGCAATGGAAATTAGACCGATCTCAACAACTGCAGTATTTCAACGCTCGTCAAAGACGAGTTTAAGGAAAAAACAATATTTTGTTAAGGAAAGTAAAATTAAATATATCATTTCAATTCGGCCCTAGTCTGGATTGTTCTTACGTTGTTCTTAATTTTTTGTGGCGAATTTGAGCCTCGTTCGCATAAAATTGTTCTTACAAAAAAAGCGTGTGGATGGGTTATAAAACAAAGACAAATTTTGATATATAGTGTTCGTGTTTTTTTAAAAGAAGCATTATTGTAAGAACGTTGAGATTAAGAAGCTGAAATATCAATCTAAGACTCGGGCTAGGCCGAGGAAGGGAACCATTTTGATTAGAGAACGGAGAGAGTGCCATAATCGGTGTACTTTCTAATTTGGTTTGGATAAACTGGTGATAACAACACATCTGGCTTCATATATGAACTGATTTTGCTTTTAATGGGTACACAAACACAAAATTTTCGAAAAAATATCAACAATGAGAACACGGGGCTAATATCCTGAAAAATACTAGGAAAAAATACTAAGAATCTTCTATCTACAGCCAAAAAAATGAATGTTGTTATAAAAAGAAAGGTAACACTTATAACAACAATAGCAAAAACAATAACAATAATAAAAACACTAATAATAACAATAAAGAAATAGTAATGATGCGAATAAAAAAATAGTAATAATGGTAATAATAACAATTAGCAGCCACAGCAGTCTTTTGCGTGCCAATAGCTACTATTACTATATCAAATAGATAACAGTAATAACAATAAAAAGTAATAATACTGAATAACAACAAAAACTACAAAAATTCTGTGCGAGTGGACACTTAAAAGCCTTCAATACTAACACCACTTATAGTACCACTACGGCTACAAACATACTTAACTCGATAAGCTTGATACAAATTTAATTCAATTATCTGGCAATAAAAACATATACCGTATGCTTTAACTTTGGCACAGGAACCCAAGTGCTTATTATAGGTTGGGGTAGCTGTTAGAGAGGGCGGCTTGAGTTTCTCTCGCTTACAAAACAGCACACCATGTGCACAGGATCTTTTTACCATCCTATAAAATGTAATCGCAGAGTTCACTTACCACTGCTCTTCCATCAGCTCACTTTCCCATCCTACAAACCGGGTACTTGTAGGGATGTACAGGCGTATCTTCCCATCCTACTGTCCGGGTACTGGTCGGGAGCACAGACCTATCTTCCCATCCTACTGTCCGGGTACTGGTAGGGAGCACAGACCTATCTCCCCACTCTACTGTCTGGGTACTGTTCGGGAGCACAGACGTATTTTGCCGTCCATTCCATCACATTTCCTCGGTTACCACATGACACAATACGTTCTCTAACTGACGCCTCCACTTCTTTTATCAAACATCACTGACATAACACGTCTTCAAACGCCTAGGAAAGAAGTACAAGGTTAGACCGAAGCTTCTGTAAGACTGTATGCCTCTCTCAGAGTCGGACAGCAAAGGGGTACTGAATACAATGATGCAACAAGAAAAGTAATCAGTGGTGCTAAACTATAATTGAATCGATAGATATCGAAGCTAGATGAACTGCCTCTAAGGAGGTTGGGGTGGGGGGGGGGGGTAATC
>JAOBRG010353298.1:0-13225 GCA_027574985.1 Umimayanthus nakama
GTCAAACATACGATATCAATTTTCTTTGATCAAACCGATTTTTTTCAGCGTACTCGCACCCTCAGAGAAAACAGTTTTTTTTAAAAACTAGTCTTCCAATGTATATCTAACTACCTACCTACCGTCTTACTCACCTACTTACCTACCGACTTGTTTATTTATTTACTTACTTACTAGCTTGCTTTTTCCTTTATTTATTTATTACTTACTTATTCACTTACTTATTTACTTACTAACTAACTAACTTACTTACTTACTTACTTACTTACTTACTTACTTTCTTACTTACTTACTTACTTGCTTACTTATTTACCTACTTACTAACTAGCATTCTTACTTACCTACTTCTTTGTCTGACCTACGGTACCCAGGGCTAGATCCTGCCGCCCTCTATTTTGAGGCCGAGCGCGAAGAAGTGAGACTAGATTCTGGTGACGCTTCTTTTGTTGACGTCATCCACACGGACACTGACTTTGGCGGACTACTCCAGGCTGTTGGTCATGTGGACTTCTACCCGAATGGAGGTGCAGAACAGCACTGCAAGGGAATATTTAAAGGTAGATCACCTCTTTACGCAGTCTGCAAAAACACAGTTGATTTGTTAGTTCAAAACGTAGAAGGAGGTAGGACTGCCGAAAGCTTGTACAGAAAGAATACAGAAGACAACAGAAAGACAGAGATTGTGATACAGAGGAAAATGAAAATAGTGTTAGCTTCTTACAATGTATCTTGGTGATCCTACAGCTCATGACCAGGTTAGGTGGGTGATACGAGGCAATACAGTTGAACCCCGATAACTCTAATTGCCTTGGGGAACTAAAGCTACTTCGATTTATTGGGGTTTCGAGTTATAGGGCTTTTGAAAAAAGAGACCAGAAACACTTGATTAAAGAGGTTTTATTCCCTTCATGTTGAAATGTAAGCATAGCAGTGAAAAGAGCATGAAAACGACAAAACAAAACAATACAAAAAAGCATGATTATCACAAGCACTACAAAGTACCAACAAGTGATTTCGACAAACAACAAGAATAAAGGTCAATTTGTCAAAACATTTAAAATGACATTAAATGTAATCTTATGCTGCAAAAATGTTAGGGCTCATCAGTCCAATAAAATGAGTATTAAGTGTAAAACTACAATGAAAAGTAATTGAACGGAAGTAAAAGCGCTTCGAGTTGGCGGAAATTCGAGTTATCGGGTTTTCCAGTTATGGGAGTTCAACTGTACGTACTTGTTTATTCATACCTACACAGATATTTATTCACAATTGACAAACATTCATCAATACGTATATACATAAAATGTCTTCAAATAACAATAAAATAGTTGAATATATCTTTATAACAACGCTTTTACTGCGAGTTGGTCTTACCTCATTGCTTGCATCCATTTCCAGGGCCTGTCAATCTTCTTACTTGTGACCACTATAGCGCAGTAGAGTACTACACAGAGTCGGTGCTGTCACGATGTCCAATGCGGGCGTTTCCTTGTAATAACTATAAGGAGTTTGAACGTGGGCGCTGCCTGAAATGTGAAGGTCGCTGTCTTTCCATGGGATACGACGTGCACAATCCCAGCATCGCCGAATATGGAAAACACTATCTGTACGCAAACGCCAAGAAGCCTCATTGTGGTAAGAGACACTTAAAGGCGTCTAGCGTGTGAACTTAGTAGTGTTGTCCCACGCATAACTAATGAGCTTTCAAACGTCAAGAACCGCTCACTATGCAGATGATCACAGCTAGCACTGATTTTGAAGAAAATGCATTCTCTAAGACTGTGAAGTAGGTCTCTTTGCTTAAGAATGACTTTAAAAGTGCAAAATTAACACTGCAGAGAATGTGAATGGCAGACTTTTTTTCGAAGGGGTTTTCTGCATACTGCGTACATCGTAGAAATAACTGATCTCTTCCATTTTTTCAAATAAAAACTCAACAACATGCACTTATAAACCAAAATACAAAGCTGAAAGCTTGATAAGTCGTCACTAAAAGATTGCTTGATATAAAGTGAAGGCATTTTCTTTTATGAACAGATTTGTATTCTTGCTCAGCTGCAGATCGACTAATGTGTAGCAGAGCAAAGCCGGATCTTGGTGCTTACGATTAGAATACGTTTTAACTTATTGACATTGTTACTGGCAAGAGTCTCATCTTTCCTAAGAATTTTAGTTGAAAGTATTTGTCTCATAGTCGTGTTTTGAACGCGCGTGCCATAACGTCTTCAATTTTTAGCAAAGGTCACAATCAAAGGGATGGGTAAAATTTCCCCTTTATAGTATGGTAAATCTGTATTTTTTTTCTGCACTGTTTTCAATCGCGCATCTCGTACAATCAAGTTCCACAAATATGACCACGTCTCAATGCTCTCATATCTTTACAGTGGTGGCCAGTTGATGATAGCATGAATTTTGTATTATTATTTTTTAACTAACAAGATTCGCAATGGCCTTGCTGCTCGCTTATCTGTGTAGTATCGATATCATTACTTGTTACCTGGTCAGCGTTCCTCCAAAAAAACATTTCCAGAACTGACGCTACATCTCACATGAACACGTCGATCGTTCTCTGTGACCTTACTCCGCAGTTTTTGGAACAGTATTCCTCAACCGCGTGAAGACAGTCCTTCCAACATATTTTCAATAAGAAACTTTTCAAAAAATCTTATTTAGGAAACTTTTTGCAGTGTTATTTGTATCGTTTTTTACGTCTTTTACTGTTTGATGGTGCACCTTCATTATGAACACAAAAATCTTCCTAATTTCGAATCTAAACACAGCACTCCGCCCGGCATCATTTTGCACATTGCTTTTTAGTTGACTACGTATGAAAATACACATTGAAAGGTTTTCATGAATATTACTAGTATTATTATTATTATTATTATTATTATTATTACTATTATTAATAGTAATATTATTATTATTATTACTACTATTATTGTTATTATTATTATTATTATTATTATTGTTGCTATTGATGTTGTTGTTCTTGCTAACAATAATAACATAAATTATGTTTAATAATAATAATAATTATTATTTAATATTGTTATAAAAGTTTACCTAGTATGTGGAATTGGGGGAGACGTACACTTTTTGATACTTTAAGGTGCACAATATCATGTCTGGCCTTTGTCAGGACTATACAGGAGTCCCTCAACGGTAAAGCTGCATGGCTATGCATTTTAGTTTGGTCCCTGGACTACTGTAAAGTTACGTGATTGGAAATAAAAGTTACCTGTGTTTAATCTATTGACATTTTTCTTAGTAAGCGAAAAAAATTAGTGTGAATATCCAGGATGCAAACTGTAGTTACTAATGTCGTGCTTACTTCCACTCGTTGATATAGTCGTTCTGTTTGTGTTCCAGTTAACTGAACCAACTTCAACTGATATTTTTTATATATCTCAACATATAGTGTACCATTACTTGATCACCTTCAAGACGGGTTATGGCTGGTTTGCCGGAATTAACGCCCCTGTTCATGTCAAGATTTCCGGTGCCAGTGGCAACACAGGCACCATTAGACTGAAGAAGTAAGTCACGTTTGACTGTTTCTTAGTTTGTTTGTTGTCAAAAGTTTAGAAAACAGATCTTTCTCTCGCTACCGTAGATTTCTCACTACAAGTTTTTCAACTTTTTCGGTTTCAAAATGTGTGTCGCGTAGTGTGTACCAAAAATGTGTGATGTAAGTTTGTCCGCTCAGTGTTTCTAACTTTGCTTCGGCGTGGTAGATAGAAACGTCGAGTAAACTTACCGTGAATGACCGAGTTACCGCCGCGGTGCTTGTTTCAAACCAGTACTTGCGGGTGTGGCGCTACTCGGGCAGCTGCGCTTATTCGGCAGCGGTGCTTACTTCTAAACAGGTTAAGAAACAAAATCCAAAGAGTCTAGAGGATCAAGTTGCGAACGGTACTTGTTAACCCTCAATTTATTACACAAAAAATACAGACGACGAGGAAAAGCAGTTTGAAGTCGATTCACAATTGCTCGGCAGCTTGACTCAATGTCAAACCAGGACGCGGGAGCTATTCAACCTATGCTAAATATTGTTAAGATCGCGAACTTGTTGTTTACTCTACTGTCAAACGTTTTCAAGCAATTGTGTCTCTTTATATTATATACTGAAACCATGATATGACTTATTATAAATGTGAGCTCAAGTTGCCGTCGCGGCGCTTATTCGACAGCGGCGTTTATTAAAATTTTCAGAGTACTAGTGTGGCGCTTATATGGGTAGGACGCTTAATCAGGCAGCTGCGCTAATAGACCAGTTTCGTATTCCCGGTTGCCGCTGATTACAATTACTATAGACTCGTCTTTACAGCACGAGCCTCGTCTTGATGTTGAATATTCACAAATACCGGGGAGATCGGAATCTCCAACAATACACAGAGCTGTGAATAGCTCCTTTCCACTCTGGAATTTATGAATATTTAACGTCAGGTCGAGGCTCGTGCTGTTAAAGCGAGTCTATGGTCATTGTAATCAGCGGCAACTGGGAATACAAAACTGGTCTATTCGATCATTTACGATATTTTAAAAAAAGCTTGTACTAATAAACACAACTTTGGATCATTTAAAAGATGCGGATTTATTTTTCTCACTGCAGGAGACACCTGACCGAGGGAAGCGTTGAGTCGTTCGTCGTGGGCTCCAGGCTTGACCTGGGGACTTTGGCTGGAATTCACGTCCGCCACAATGGGCTCTATCTGATAGAGAAGTGGCGGCTGGAGAAGGTGGTGGTCAGGGCTGCTTGGGACGAGCAAGAGTAAGTTAACACTGCGTTATGGAGCAGAGACAGATAAACCGCCAGACAGGCGGACTAACCGACAGATAGAAAACTGAGCAGACAGCCAGACTTTGTGAGCGAGGTTGAAACAGTTGGTAAGATCTCTGACTGCCAGCCAGAAGGTCCCGGACTCAAACCCTGGCCTGTTCGAAGTTTTGATTTGGGCAACGCCCTGTTCACTACACCGTCCGTGGAAAGAGAAATTATACCGTTGGTTTAGTGTCTCGACATTCGGTTAAAAGAACTCACGCATTTCTCGACAAAAGTAGGCTAATGCCGGCGTTGTGGACTGTTTACTTAGGGCGCAATCCAATATCTCAGACAGAAATCATTGTGAACAGCTGCTAGCGCTCTGGCTGAGACTCTCGACCACTGGAACTTATTGAGGAAATAGGTTGCTTAAAAGCACCCCGGGGAGCCCTGAAATATATTGTATTGTACTCATTGTGTCAAGTTGTTTGTATTGTATTGCATTGTATTGTGTTGTACTGTAATGTTGTATATTGTATTGTATCGTATTTTACTGTATTGTTATGTTCTGTATTGTATTGTGTTATATTGTAATGTATGGTATGGTATGGTATTGTATTACACTGATGGTATTTTTGTTTATTGTTTTTTATCCCATGCCATGATAAATACAGCCAATCAGATGCCAGGATTACCATTGCATAATCTGCAGTATGCAACGGGTAATATGCGACGGGTAGTAATCCAATCTACTTTCCCGTCATTACTTGCGCGTAACCGTTTACAAGGGTCCAGTGAGGACTTCTCAAAAGCCAGCTTCGAAAATCTTCAACTCCTGCGAACCATTACAAATATTCCGATCACGTCCGGAAATATTCCAAAGACTTCCGAAGACTTTCGAAGATTTCCGAAGATTTTCCAAAAACTTAAAAAAATCATAAAAACATCTTAAAATTTCTTTTGAACCGTTTCCCAAGTTTTCCGAAAATTTCTCAAGATTTCCGTACACTCCCGAAGATTTCCGAAAATTTCCGAAAGTGATAAAAACATCGATCTGGAAGCACTTTTGAACTGCTTCCGAAGTTTCCAAAAGTTGCATAAATCGTTTCAGCTCCTCAAAAAAGCGTTTGAAGCGTTTCCTAAGTTGTCGGAAATTCGCGGAGATTTCCATAAGTTTTTCGAACATTAAGGCATTGGATAACGTAGTTAAGGTTGACATTCACCTTGAGCGGTGTTTTTTGTATGTAGCTCCGTTAATACGGATCGGATACCCACAAACCTATATACCAATGGAAAGCTTATAAAATTATCTAAATGATGGTGAAAAAATTGATGAAAGAGTTTAGTTTAAAAACGAATGCGAGCATCACAAATTAAGAATGTTTATTTCACTTCCAGACGTCAATGCGGCTGTGAGTTTCAATTTTCACCAATTTTAGTTTGATTGTGAAATTCAGCACAATTTTTACTCTAATTCTATCCTGGCGATTTTTGATTGAAAGCGTCTTTAATTTTCTGCAGGCATTTGAAGAAAATTTCCCATTTGCAGCATACAAAACTGCCATATTTGAGTCATAAAAAATTATTGGAGCGGAATTTCCAAATTCGCCAGTACAGTTTTCATCTTTGCCTTTAATTTTATCAACTTGCCAAATTTGATAGCGTGAAATAAAAAATTGAAGGAGCATTGATCATTTACTATTTCGTAGTTTTAGCCAAAACGTATCTCGAGATATTCACTCCTAAAATGCACTGCGCGTCATACAATTTTACTTCCAGTAAAAGCTTTCGTTCGTCATATCTCGCAAACTGTTAGACGTATTGAAAAACATTTTTTTTTACTAGAAGTTCGTTTCATGTGTTTTTATATTCTGCGAAAACCTCAATTTCAAAGTTTTAATCCGTTCCAACGTGAACGGTAACCTTTAAAAGCTCGTGTGTATACAGAAAATACAAGTGACGCGTGGCATACTCCACGGTATCCCACTCGAAAGCATAGCATAACTAGTATGTATTGTACTGTATTGTATAGTATGGTAATGTATTGTGTTGTTTTTGTATTGTACTGTATTGTTGTATGTTGTGTTGTATTGTAAAGTATAATGTTGTATTGTATTGTAGCAAAGTTGTTGTACAGTTTCAATTGTATTGTACAAACTTTCGGTTCCATTTCGTTCGCCCAAGGAAACTGCAGACGGGATTTTTCTGTTTAATATGGTGATATACTAACATAGTACAGAGAAAGAAGTCGAAGGATATCCTTTTGTTATTAACTGGTTAAGGACCAAGCTTTCTTTTGAAATTTTAAAGTCAGCAATCACTAGCATCAGAGGATCTCGACAGCCTTTTTGTAGAAATGAAGTTATAGAGGATTTTAAAGTGAATTGTACAGTACTGTAACCGACTTGCTTTAGCGGACTTTTGTCGTTTTTAGGGCTACACATTTTTTATTAGCTGGCTAAGAACCTGGACTTTCTTCCAAATTTTAAAAGTGTGGAGTTTTGAGAAGTAATAGGATTTCCATAAACATTAGCTTTCGGAGTGTTCAGAGGTTCTTCAACGTTTTAAACATTTTGTGTTTTGACTTTTTATTTGACAAAAGATTACAACGTTTTGTAAGCAGTAGATATTAAAGTGTAAATAGTTTTTGAAGGTTTGAAATAAAGACTCAAGCTAGATTTTACTGATTATTTGTAGACTGACTCTCGATTTTGTATTTCTGTAGGTATACGGCCTGTTTCAAGACCTATCTCGACAGTGCTGGCTCTTCCCGAAGGTTTGTCAAAGGAAACGCAAACTGTTGACTTGTAAATGGGCCGGACAGATCTGAGTGGACATAATGTAGTCATTCAACTAAACGTGTATCAATAAAAAAGATGAATTCACTTGCTCACTGTGTCATCTTATTTACCTCCACTAGTCGCGATAAATAACGTGGAATATTTTCGTTCTCTGCGGTACGGTAATTAAACCCGTTCCATCAATTCACGTAAACTGTTAGAAAGTTTTTATGCGAAGTCACAACCTGCCTATGTTTCTTTGATCTCAACTTTCCTTTTACCTATCTGGTAGACATCTGGCGACAAAGCCTGTCAAGTAAAAGGTCTTCTTTGCGCAAGCAATCCCCATAGCAAACTTAAACTTGACTTCTTTAACTTTAATAATTTATAGTTTCAGGAAGCCCCCAACTGGATGAAATTTACTCCTGCCCCATCTCTCCTATGTAAAGAAGAAAACTCAGATTGCGTTTTAAACGTAATTTGAAAACGTTCAACTAATATCACTGCAACAGTACAAAAATAGTTGGCTGGCTTACACCAATTTATAAAAGTGTGGTTGCAAGAAATTGCCATAAATACGATAACTTGTTTATAATACCCAAAATATAATGCGATTCCATAACTTAAAACGAACTACTTTGATAAAACGGAATCTATAGTTCATAATGATCAATATAAAAGAGAAAGTTAGACGTGACATGACAATGGCGGTGAAAAACAGTGTACACACTGGTTTACAATCAGGTAATATGCCTTCAGAGCCGTTGCAGGTTTAAGGAAGAAAAGGAGAATAGGGTCCTGACCTTTATATTACACAAAGTTAACGCTCGTGTCAATTGATCATATAAACGTTTTGGAAATTAAAGCACGTCCAAGAGAAACCAACTTCTGAATGAAGAAAATCTACGCGATTAATGAAACGCAGGTCACTATGACAACAGTATCTTATTATATTTTAACCATACTCAGACAGAGCTTTTCTCTGTCGCTCAGACTTGGAGGGGAGGGGAATAAAAGAACCCCCACCAGTAACTTTCTTGCAGTTGAAACTATTGAGTTATTTGAACTTCAAATCACACCAAGCTTGTTCAACTTCCACCTTATAAGTAAAAATGTGACGTCATGTGACGTCACAAATACGTCATTGCTTTCCAAATTTCGCTTTTTACAAAATCTTGCTGATCAAAAGTGGAATAGTTTGAAAGGTTTCTGACTAAAAGGACGACAAATAAACTGAAACGATACAACATAGCGTCAAATACGTGTTTGCCATGGCAACAAAAAGATACCCTTGACGTAATTTTTTTCCAGAATCATGTTGTCTAATAAAAGTTTAGTAAAAGTCGCCGCATTTGGTAGGTTTTACTTTTGAAATATCAAGGAAGCTCTCGAAAATTGAAATTGGCGCAGGCATTTTGACCCCTCCAACCCTCCACCATGGTCTGAAAAAAGAGGTGTGATACCCTAGCAAATGTACGAAAAAAGCAATAAAAAGGCCATTTGGGGAAGAGGGTGAGGGGTCTTTGATATCTTATTTGTCGAAGGATAAAACATTGGGATATGACATACACTTATTTTGTGTTATGAGACTTATGATAGCTTATTAGGTGACACTATTCGTCATCAGTTCCTCTTCATTATCTTGGCGGCAGGATACTCTAAGGAAGGCGGCAATTTCGCAGTTCTTGCAATTTTACTGAACGCTTAATCCTTGCTTCTTGGCAATGTAAAAATACAGGTATTGAAATTGCATGGTTACCAAGCAAGGTTTAGTCTTTCACGGACAAGGTGAGCAAGTTTGCCATGTCTCGCCAGGCTAACTTCTCTATTTCTGGGTTCTTGACTGAAAGTGAAATGTGTATGGGCAGCTGCTAAGCAGTATACAAACCTAGTTGGAGACTTCTAGTATAACACAAACCACAGAAGTTGGATGGTTGAAGAATTGTTTTTTGATCATTTTACTTTGAACTGGACAAGTAGACTAGAGGAAAAAGATTTCGGAGAGTTTGTTCGCCAGCTAAATTTGTGTCCGTGCACGTGCTGGTTTTCAAGGAAAATTTCGTTTTTTGTTTTCCGTACAAAGGGCCATTTCAGATTGTTTTGTGTTTGCCTTGTTTGGTATACGGCAAAAGGTCACTTTAAATAGTTATTTTAAGAACCCTTGAAAGGATTAGCAATTGTGCAGCTCCCGTGAATGTAGGCTGTTGGCAAATCAAAATATAGTCGAAGCTCTTCAAAAACATGCTAGAAGCTTTATCTATGCAATAGACATAAATGGAACAGAATACACTGGTCTGTTTTACCTTATCGAGGAGATTTATGAGCAGATATGCCTCAGAAAAAGCCCAATTTAATATTCAAAGCAATTCCTTTGACAAACAACAGAAAGCCCAAAATGAAACTTTTTTGCACGCAACAAGTGTATTGAGGTAATTTTGCCAAGTTTTTTTCATCCCTCAGTCACAACCGAGTTATTAGTGCAAGAAGTATTGCACGAAAATCAAACAAAATTGTAAACTAGTACGTTACCATGGCAACAGCAGAACCAATTAATATATGTTTGTAAATGGTTTGGGTGAACATGTTCGCATATGACCACAACTTGCCACAAGATCAAACTGGAGAGTGGACCTCACGTCATAACATTTCAGGGGGAGGGAGGGAAGGGGGTCAATTTTAACGACCAAGATTGATTTACCAAATACGAATACAAGAAAATAAATCTGTGATGACATATAAGGTAGTGTTTTGTGAACTAGTAAATACACAGTCAGATAACCAGCTAGAGAAACAGGTAGAGGATAAGTCCATCCATTCAACTGTCTATGGTGCTCTTGGCATTTAAAGCTACCACTGTGTCAAGACATGGACGTCTAAGCGCTACGCGAGGAGATAGCTCGCATTTGTTGTTGGGTAGGGGACACTCTTCCCTGACTGGCCTGAGAAATTTAAAACTTTTCGATGTCTTAAATGGTATTCTTTTATTCGAGGGCACTTTTGTTCAGTTTGAGCTGCATTTTATAAAAAGTTCGAATTGGTCATTTCTTATGTTTAATTCTAGGAGTTTTACAACATCGGAAGTTTCTGGTTTTCCTGTGTTTTACATAGACACGTATAGAAATTTCATTTGAGATCAGTTGGTACAGACTTTGACTACAACAGACTTAGACATAGTCGATAAATTACATGTAAGGTTTCATTGTTAATTCCACAAGGAGGGATTAATGTTGTCCGATCTACAGTTGATCAGGACATGGTACAAACGAGATGGTGACATATGGACAGTTTGTATGTGTTGAGTTTTTCGGCACCAATGTGTTAACCTGTTTTATAATTCCCCTATTTATCGAAAATGTTTTTGTCTGAAGATCACCATGGCGTCTCTTATGTTATAAGTTTTGCAACGCACAAAGCACTGTTATTTGGTTGATTATACTTCGCCCAAACTTTGAAAGACGAACAGACAGTTTTTGGCACCTATCAGTGTGTTACTGTTCAGATGGGACTCTAAGGCTTTAACATTCTGGTGTTTAGTCATTAAAAAAAGCTAACGCCTAATTTCCAACTTAGCGGCGTCAATTCATAAATGAGGATTAATAGACATATAAATGGTACACCACAACCGAGCAGTTATGGCACATTGAGGCCGGAGAAACATTTTTAAAATGGCCAATCTCGGTCCTAGTTAGAATATGTAAAATATTATACAAGCAAGCAGTTTGTTCAAAACACTCTAAATGTTTCTTTTGAAAAAGTCATTATTCTAACAGCTTCTGCTGTACAAATTCAACTAATGCACCCATTTGCAGCAGTTGACATTTTTTAAGAGTATGTCAAGACAAATCGGAAAAATATAATTGCGTTTATTGGAAAATGTCGAGCAGAACCTGACGAGTTGTCATTAAAATGATGTTCAGTTGTTTCGTACTAATATGTCACCAAGAGAACGGAAAAGTAGCCATGTTTTGAGGCAGTACTATTAAAGCCGATGTTGTGACTGTAGCTGTATTGCATCACACGCCAGTAGTAATCGCCTACTCTGCCAACCACCTGAATGGGCACATTTACCCAGCGTACGTTTGTATAGCTCTTGATTGATGCCAAAAGGCAACTTTTAATCTAATTTTACAACTACATGTAAATCGAAGCAAATTTTGCTTTAACAGCGTTTCAGGTGTATTTGTATTATTATGACACGGATGGAAAAACTAGAATCCCCGGGAGGTACTCCATATATTCCCTACATCTGATAGGGATGATCGTCGTATTTTTAGGGATTGTAATCGATGATTTTTTTCTAGGGACTGTTCAAGCAAAATCTTTTATAAAAAGATAAAACTGGTATTTGTTAGGATACAAAAACAGATCCTTTGAAATCGCCTCTTTAATAAACTCCAGTTTACTGTTTTTTATAAGGTTAATTTTTGACCAGGATGCATACTTTAGGGTGCGCAAATTTTATGGCTTAATATTTTTAAGGTAGTTTTCTGGGATTTCCGACGGCCCAGAGTACCCCCCCCCCCCCCGCGAATCCCCGATTTAGCACTGTACAAAAAAAAGAAGTGGTTGAAGGGTTTTTATTTCAATGTTTTGACTTTAGCTATTCGTTTGTTTAGCTGTAGTTTCGAAGAGTATGCTGAAACCGACACCGATCTTTGTTTGGATGACATTCACCGATTCACTGCCACTCATAATGCTTCGAGCCTAAAATATCGAAATCTTCAATTAAGTGGAAGACAGTAGTTAATCACTCAGTGAAAAAAAATCATACATTATGAGTTACCAAGGCCAACTGATCCGAGGTGATTTGTTTCTTTTTTACTTTGGACAGTGCTACTCTTTTAAAAAAGTCTTCAAGTCGACATGAGAACATTATCAAGCTTATACTTGACCAGCGATAATTCAGACGAGTGAAAACTTTTAAAAGTTACACAATTTATTTCACGTGCGTGCTCAGCTGTACAACTTCGAAATTGCGTCATCGAGACGGGAGACGTCAAGCGACTTAAAAGGTTATTTTTGAAGAAAGCGTTATTGTTAGCTTGTCTCATAATCACTAGCACTCGGGTTAAATAACGAGGCGGCCATGAAAACATATTTGGTTTTTCTTCCATGTTTCTTAGCCGTAACTCAAGGTAGGTGAGAACTAATACTGCACATAACTTTTTTAGTATGGACAAGCGCAGACTCCCCTCCGCTCTACTATACTATACTATACTATAGAATAGGAGGATTGTGAGACAAATCAACCTTCAGTCTAAGAACTGTTAAGATTGATTCCACCAAAACCTCGCTGAATCTCTTACTATTTCGAGTTTGTCTTTAGAGTAACATACTTTTGACCTTAAAAAACATATGGAATAATGCACCTATATGAATATTGAGATTTTCTGGTTTTGAGTAAAAAACGTCTCAATCAGCGAATCTGCTATTTTGGACACAATAATTTCTGGCAACATGGGGTACATCTCATTCCTGATCATGTGTCTTCACCCTGCCATCTCTGCTTTCAACGTTTGTGCCTTTTACTTAAGATTGATCAACAGCAGTACCTTCAAGTCAAATAGGAAACAAACGAGAAGTTGCTTGTCGGATTAAGATTTCGGAAGATCGAATTTATTACATGTTTAACATGTAAACAGACGCATCGTTGTGGGCCAACAACACGCAACATTGTTGG
>JAOBRG010353342.1:0-13224 GCA_027574985.1 Umimayanthus nakama
CCCCCCCGCTTCCCTCAGGTTAGGGTTAGAGTAGAAGTTGAGGTTTGGATTCAATTTAAGGGGAGGAGGGGCAAGTGGTTGTTGTCAGCTGGAAGCCACTAGTTCACATTTCTTCCTGGAAAAAGTTGAGTTGTACTAATTACAAAATACATTTGTGCTCGAGTCTAGTTCTGTCTAAACCGTTAATTGATTGTAGATCAAGAACTGCTTCGCTTGAGCTCTGCCATTTTTGTGGAGTGTATATTAAAGGAAGGAAACAAGGTTAATTGTTTGTGTTTCTATCTACTTTTGGAAACATCGTCTGTGATGCGGCAGAACACGAGAAAGTGTTGAGAGAAAACGAGACGAAGACCGCTTTACGAGTGTTCTGCCCCGTCGTAGGCATCGATCGTTATAAAACTTGAGAAGAAACACAGATTTCAAATATTTGAATCTTCAGTATAATTTCAATAATATTGGACCTTTGCTTTGATCTTTCACTTCATATTGTTCGTGATGTTCTATCCAGATTTAGGAAAAGGTCCTCAGCCAATCAAAGCGCATGAATCTTTTTCTATTACAGTCTGAAGACAACAGCAGAAGTTTCAAATTATTTCTGTTAGTATTTCAAATCGCTTAAAGTGAATTGCTTGCCACCTAAAATACAATCATTATTTTTATTTACATTTTTGTGCCGCACTTAAAGATGTATGAGCATGTCGAGGAAGCAGAGTGGGCGATAGAAGCAATGAAGGCCACAGGCAAACCAGTGGTTGCAAGCATGACCATCAGTCCCCTGGGAGACATGAACAAAGTGCCCCCTGGCGAGTGTGCCGTGAGAATGGCTAGGGCGGGTAAGTTGCCACAGGTAGACCAGCAGTTATGTGCATGACCATCAGTCACCTGGGAGACATGAACGAAATGTGTACTGGCGAGTTAGTGTGACCATGGGCGGGCGGGGGACCAAGGAGCAAACTCAAATACGTAAGGCTATGAACAATTCTGTAGAGACTATTAACAAATACGTGAAACATAGGTAATCATTGTGTTTCAACGACTTTTGTTTCTTTATGAAGGTGTGATTGAACCAACTTGTGTGGTTGTGAGACCGCTGCTGGAAACCCAGTCATTCCAAAGATTGTAGTTCATGTATTTGAACCCGAAAGAAGTACAGTTGTTTTGAGCAACTTGTGCGTTATGGACATTCATTACATCGCAACGGAATTTCGCGTGTTTTGATTGGTGCTTTAGCTGTCTGTATTTCCCAATAATGCCAAGGGGTATCAGAGTTATGTTAACGATCTACACGCGCGCATACCTAGGCGCAGATTCAATTCTAATCGCAAGAAGAATATTTCCACTTACTCTGTGTTATTGACGTTTTTAGAAAAATATCGGTGAACACAGCAAGACCACAATTTGATATTTCCCGTACAGGCCTCCTGCCTTGTCAATAAGTAGATAAAGATCTGTTGTTTGTTTTTGCTCCAGCTGTCGATAGAATTTTCAAGAACTTCAGTCCACAATCCTTTTTTCAGCACCAAGAAACAGTTGTTTTATCTTCATCAACCAGGTGCAGATGTTGTTGGTGTCAATTGTTTCTGGGGACCCGACCAGCTTCTGGAGACGATAGAGATTATGAAGAAGGCCATGGAAGATGCAGGGTTGAAGCGTCATCTTCTCATTCAACCAATTGGATTTCACACGCCGGAGCGAAACCATCTTGGGTTTACGGGCATCGATGAGTTCCCGTTCGGTAAATACTTCTATTAGTGCTTTTACTACTTTGTATACTTCCTACTACTACTACCGCAACAACCACCACCACCACTACTACTACTACTACTACAGCTGCTACTACTACTACTACAGTTGCTATTACTACTACTACTACTACTACTACTACTACAGCTGCTGCTACTACTACTACTACTACTTTTTATTATGAACGGATATCATGTAAAACAGTTGCAAAACTGATAGGTATTTTAACCGTTTTTAAATAAAGTACTACTGCTATTACTACTACTTCTACTACCACCACCACTACCACTACTACTACTACCTCTACTACTATTACTACTACCTCTACCATTACTACTAGTACTTCTATCCTAAATGGCTTTATTTTTGTAAACTTGCTACTTTTATATCCTATCTTCTATATAAATCTCTCTTTTGTTAAAAGCTGCTTTCAGTAGAGCGAATGGCACTAGGGTTTTAAATTACACATAAAACGTTATCGTCATTACAGCTTTGGAATCGCGGATCCTGACTCGCTGGGACGTGCATAAATATGCACGCAGAGCCTATGATCTAGGCGTACGATATATTGGGGGCTGCTGTGGATTTGAACCCTACCACATCCGGGCCATCGCTGAAGAGGTAAGGCTCTTAGTAATTAAGCAAAGAATCAGGTTTTAAGGCGCAGGAGCTACGAACTGATGGGGCATCTTTAGTCTGACAACCAATACTATATCTGTATAGAGAATGCACTAGCTGCCTCTACACGGTTAGAAAAACCAATTCACAAAAGGAAAGTCTTAAAACTGTTACACTTAACTGGCTATTTTCTGGTCGATTTAAACTTCCTGCCAGGAAAGAAAAAAAATCCACACTCTAAAAATTGTAATCTGGTTTTTATGAATCATGTTCACTTGAAACTTGAATTCTTTCCTGGGTACTATTCAGCTAAACATGTTATTAAAACACTGTTGTGACTTGTAGATGTACATATGGATAATCCTAAAAACAATCCGCCCTGTACAGGCATGCTGCAACTTTTTGTTTTACAACTCCTGTTGCTTTTGTGATAGCGTGTCACTTTCCAATTTCAAGCGCAAACTGAAAACACATTTGTTTATGTAATAATTAAGGTAGCATTTTGGATTTTAGACTAGTTCAGTTATGATTAAACCTGACGTAATTTAATTTTGTTTGATATATTTTCTATTGGTTCATAATGTCGTGAGTTCAATCTCCTTATTTATTAGTTTTTTGTTTATAGTATTAGTAATATAGTACTGTTTATAGTATAAGGCAGTCTACCTTGAAGTGCCCTAGGCCTGTTGTAGTCTGGCCTCACTGTGTAAATTGTTTATTTACATTGCCTTAATACAGCTATTTCAAAAAAGGTTGTCATAGTCAATAGTCGATACTGGAATCGAAAGGAACTTTGGGTACACTCATAATAAGTGATATTGCGCCAGCGAAGGTTGTTACTGCATTGCCGTTGTATTTTATGATGAACCTGCGTTCCATTTTTTGAAAAGTCAATGCTAACAGTAGTGATTATTGCTGCTGCTTGGATCCCATAGTTCCTTTCGGTTCCAGTACTGGACTATTGACTATGACAACCTTTTTTTAAATAGCTGTATATAATGGAAGCTCAATAATCAAAATAAATTAATTAATTAGTTAATTAATATAAGCCTTGGTTATAATCAAAGACTTAATTATGGTTTGATCTATAGAATTTATACAATTAAGAATGCGGTATAAAACAAATATTAAAATATGTGGATAAAGTATCGTTATTGTTTTTGTTCCTGTTTTCTGCTCTTCAGTTGTCTAAAGAACGTGGCAAACTGCCGGAAGCCAGCGAGAAGCACGGTTTGTGGGGCGAGGCGCTGCGTTTTCATACCTATCCTTGGGTACGGGCAAGGTGAGCTAGCTGGATAAGTTTTTAGGTATTGTTAGCAAGATAATGCGGGTTGATTTTTAGGTGATTTTTCCTGATTTTGTTCTCCAGGCCTAGGAGGGAGGGGTGTACATGTAGTGTGAGTTGAGAGTTTTCAGAGATTACGTATGTTTAAAGAATGGATGTTAGCCTTTAAAGTTCACGACGGTTGTAATTCGCAGGATGAAACTAACAAGTATTTTCGAATATCTAACTAAAATATTCCAATTTATCCCCAAGGATCTTTGTGTTTCCCCTCGAATTGCCGTCACTTGAAAACCCTTGTAAGATTGAGACCCAGTCTACATTTTTCGACCGTGCACAGAGAGGTATAGACTGGGTCTGAGACTGACAGATTTGAGATAACGTAAACATGATTAAAGACCGATAAAGTTGAAAATCTTTTTCAAGTTTGTATGCATGTGTCTAAGGTTGTTTGCATCGTCAGCATGAATAGTTTGTAGCTGAATTGCCATGACAACATCGCTAGAAGAACTTAGTGCCGTTGAGAAATTTATCAAATGTTATACTTATAGATGTTTAAGCTTAAGTTGGGAAAAAGTGATCTTGAGTAGTTGGTTGTGTTACATCCGTGAATAACTTATTGGCCGAGAGTGAGATCTGTATTGGAAACACCAAACTGTGCTCACACAACGCCTGAGTTTTTTCACAATTGGTCTTGGGTTAGATGGAGCCGAAACCAAATGTAGAATTGCACCTATTTTAGGTATTCTACTGGTGATCAGTTACTGATTTGGCTTTTGTTTCAGTGACATCATAGTTGTCTATGCAGTTTCAATAACAAAGATTGACTTGTCACCTGCTGTTTGTTTTCACAGGGCTCGACGTGAGTTGTGGGAGAACATCCAGCCTACCAGCGGGCGACCCAACAGTGCGGCCATGAGAAAACCTGTGGACTCTGAGTGGAAGATAACCACTGGACATGATGACCTGAAGCAGTCTGCTACTCATACCACTGAACAGGAAATGGAAGAACTCTTTGCTCGTTCTGAGAAACAATGATTTCACTACGAGCAGATACATGTACTTTACATAGATTCATTGTCGGTTATTATCATTAAAAGTAGAATTCAGATTGGGCTTTTTTGGTTTCCCTAGCTATGTGGTAGGTGGGGGTGGTTCAAAGAAATCCAACCTGTAACCTTTTTGCAATTAAAGTTATCGAGGAGACATATCAAGTTTGTTTAACTTTCATCTTGTACGTCACCATTGCGCCATTGCTGAGTCAAAATGGGGGGTTTTTACAAAACCTTGCTAATCAAAAGTCAGGCCGGACCAACTTTTGAACTTGGTCGTATTTTTTTTTAATTTAAAAAAATTGATTTTTTTTTTAAATTAAAGGTGTCTACATTAATAAGGCGACATGTGTTGAAACACGTCAAACATAATACTTTCAACAACATTCATTGTGAAGTACCAAAAACAAAACTCGGGACATCCGAAAAGCATATCGGTGTTTCGCATAAATATTACGGGACATAATGTGGATGTTACGAATACGGGCTTTAAACCCTCAAAGAATTGCAACTTTCGTTTGAAAACGTCCATTACTCTACTGAAATTAATGTCAAATTGCTGCTAAACACATGCAATTTTCACCGTCCGTTTCGGTTCATTTTTTCGTTAATTCTCTTTGAGAATACGCGAAAATGTGCATTTTAAAGACTCTAAACTTCAAAATTTCCCCGGGGGAGCATGCCCCCGGACCCCCCCAGTGTACTCGCGCCTTTGGCGCTCGAATGAATTTTAGCCGGACCAACTCTGAACTGCTTCCGCCGGGCCTGAAAGTAGAATAGTTTAAAGGGGTTTCCGACAAAATGAAAAAAGCTCTTTCTTTTTTGTACAAAGAACAGTGTTTAAAAGAAATTGAGTATTACAAAGCATAATTTTCCAGCGAGCGTTCAATGTCCAAAGTACCTCTTAGTTCAAAAACTGTAACATTTTTTACATAAATTCCTTGTATTTAACGCTACTGGTGTCACTAAAACTGTTTTAGCTCTGTTTGAAACGTTTTCAAATGAAAATTGACTAGGAAAAGCTTGAAATTTTGACTTATGGCAAAGTACATGGCCGCCATGTTGAAACTCAAATAAAGGTATTTTGCAATACCTATTACGTCACATGTCACGTGCAAAATAAAACACATTAGAGAAAATATTGATAAACTTACTTTCAAAGTAAGAATTATAACCTGTT
Organism: Umimayanthus nakama; assembly: GCA_027574985.1. NCBI lineage: Eukaryota > Metazoa > Cnidaria > Anthozoa > Zoantharia > Parazoanthidae > Umimayanthus > Umimayanthus nakama. Next base: position 5,876 of record JAOBRG010353342.1, read on the forward strand.
TTGAATAAATCGTACTTAATGAAGAAAGTTATTAAAAGAGTCAACATTTGAGTCAACACTAGGTCAAAAACGGGTTGCCATGGCGACAAGTAATACCTTAGACGCAAAATTTATCTAGAAAGTTGTTCTCTAATACATTTTAATAAATGTCACCACATTTGGTAGATGTAGCTTGTACGTCAAGGAAGTAATCGAAAGTTGAAATCGGCACAGGCACTTTGAATCGCCCTCCCCCCAAGTCTAAGTTGGGTTAAGTAGAATCAAATTTGTTGAAAAAATCGCAGAGAAATTGAACTTCGATCATTGTCCGTTAAGGTTAATTGGGTAGTTTAGGGTAGTTTAATTGCACGCAATACAATGTTGAGCATGAAAATGTGTTGAGGTAGCCACCGATACACAGGCTAGTAGCTACCATTGTCCGTAAAGTGTTGATAGGTTGAACATCTTGATAACAGTAAAGTTTGTTGACTGAAACGTAAAGCGAACGTAACTGAAAGGGTAATTACCAGTAAGGTTTGGCAGCTAGGAACTGTTAAGCACTTCTAGTGGTTTAAATGCGGTCTTTTGTTCCCACCAGGGTCAGAGGTTTTTTACCTTAGTTTCTCAATGTGTGCCCATTTCCTTTCAAGGGTTAAACGCCCAGAAGATATTTGGGAAACTTAGACATTTAAACCTCTGCACATGAATCTCGGAGAACCTGGTAAATAAACATTTCCAAAATGAAGCGCTTTATTCAGTAATGTAGTTGTTTTCCTAAACTGACTAAACATTAATAAACACCTAGGTCGGTTAAACTTTTTTTCTGTACTGTAGTTCTAGAACTGTAAAACATAAAAATAAAATTTGTTGTTGTTGTCAAAAACAATAGAAATAAACCAAGTTGTTAATAAGTGCAATTAACCAAACGCTCGAGGAACTAATTTTTAAAAACCAAATCCCCCACCTTTGCTTGGGGGAGGGGGGGTGCTGTGTCTTGTTTAACTGATACATTACGACAAGCATTTTGTTCTTACAATGAGACTAGTAACGAGTCTATGGGCAATAACAGAAACTCAATAACTACAACATGTAAAACTTTGCTATAAAATGTTTTCCAGCAAGCTGATTGATTTAAAACTCCAATGTTGAAAGCATCGAGTGTTCGGCTATTATGTTTTATTTGATTTCGAACCTCGGATATCGCGTTCTAGCGTTCTGATTGGTTTTCTCAATCTCAGTTATCAGCTTGTATACCGTGTTGCCATATATGGAAGCTGATTGCGCCAAGTGTCGCTGAAGAAGTTAATGCTCGATAGTCTCTGTACTCTGAGCTGTTTCAAGATTGGAAAAGAAGTAACTGACTTTTTGGCAGTGTGAAAAACACTTGCACCCCCCCCCCCCGCCCAAACATTAAATATCAATTAGTCAGCACGATATAAAAAACATGAAGTACTGCCTTAACGGAACTGATCAGTTCATTAACACCCTATGCTTTTGTTTTCAATTATTTCTACAAATGGATATAGTTGGTTCCGAAATGTGCCTTCCTGGGCTGAGTTTTGTTTGCTGGGAACAAGAACACAGAATTTGCGTATTTTGACCGCTTACTTAAAAGTTAGTAGTCGTTATATTATGGCAAGACTACATTTTTTATATCTGCACAAAAGCTTGCGATCTGAAACTGTTCTCAGCAAAGGTGAGTACACAACCGCGTAACAAGGAATCCAGCAGATGGGGGTGCGAGGGGAGGTGGAGAGTTGGAACTGTGATGGTGAACGCTTAATAGCTTCTCTCTTGATGAGGTAAAAGAGGATGATGAGGTGAGCACACCCCCTGTTGTATCTGATACCCCCAAATGAAGATCCCGGATGGGTGGAGAATTATGAGCTCGCTGTGGGACTGGAAACCAGTTCGCGTCACACAGCGCAGAAATCCATTTATTTTCCTTTGCGGAAATAAGTTTCCTCTAACTTATAATTAACATAGTGTTTGTGCACTGAACACCTGCATGACTGCTACTTGACTTCTAATTTTTGCTGACAGCGTTTTAAAATCATCTAAATGCAAGACATCGATAGCAGCTGCCACAATTAGCTTAAGTTAAAATAAGTCGTTACTTGACCACATGTGCGTACGTATTCAATTTTTACATTTATAAACTTCGATCTCAAAAAATTAACAGTATATAAGGAGAGGTCTTAAGTACACGCCAGTTTTGTTGTGGTGGCAAAAATGCGGCTTTACACGCTTTTTTATAAGAACAAACTTTATAAAAACACCCGGGCTGAGATTTTCCCAAAAATTAAGAACAAGCTAAGAACAATCACAAGACTGAAATTTTGATCAGAAAAATTTAAGAAACTTTGTTGTTCCATGTACACAATTTGAGATGTACATGAACACAAAACTTGTCAGAATTTAGCTTTGGTATCACCATCGGGCGCTGGAAGAGTTTTAAGCAAGCTCGTCACGTTTGCGAACGCTGTATTGACAGTTTCAAACACAATTCTTTAGTGTCATTTTACATGCATTTTTCCGGGTAACTAAATTACTTTTAAAAATATCAGGAAATAAGAATACTTTAAGAACAATTTGAGGCTGAAATCGCCGAAAAATCAAGAACAGCCCAGGCTGAGCCGAAGTTTACTGGTTCTTATAAAAAAAAAGCGTGCATATTTCTAGCTTCGATACAAGTGAAACATGGATAAACTAAAAATTTCGTGGTAGTTATTCTTGTTTAACCAGTGATAAAAACGGCTACATCAAAAATAATGCTCTGCTGGAAATCCGTCCGGAAATTGAAGGTCAAGCCCTTCCAAACTTGTAAACTCAGCTGCTTTCTTCCCAGAGTTTCTTGCATTTTTAGCCACCGGATTAAGGACAAAGTAACAGCCTTCCTCATAGTTTTTTACACATCTCACATACTCCTTCATACTTTCCTCCAAGTAGCTAAGGGGCGCGGAGCCCTGGGCAAGAAGATAGAAATGGAAGTCTTTCAGGTTGAACTTCGAGCCCAGCTCCTTTTTAACGTACTCGCGTATCTGCATTAGACGTAGTTGGCCAACCATGTACGCGGTGGCCTGGCCCGGGTCGCTCTGGTACCTCGTGATCTCCTTTTGCGCTTTGTCGCTGGTGTCAAAGGCGTAGTCAGCGAAGTATTTCAGGGCCGTGGTGCGATTCATGTTCAGGTAATGCATCCCTGTGTCCACGACTAACCTCACGGCGCGCCACACCTGATGGGAAAGGCAATTTATATTTATTTAGCAGTGTAGTATACAGAGCAGTAATGCGCAGGGCAGAGAAAAATAAACTGAAGTGTATTAAGTAGGGTACGACACATTGCAGTGCAGAACAGCACAGCACACTTGCATTGCAGTTTAGCACACAGCACAGTACTGCATAAAAGCAATTGCAAAACTGTTAAAGATCCAGCAGCACCGTACACGGTAACAGCAACATTTTTATTTCAATCCTCGAGAACTTTTCTAAAAAATCGAGATATGTAATCAAATTGTCGTATTTTTAACTAAGGCCCAGTTGAGACATCGTGCTTTCACCGCACCGAACTCAATTATTTCAATTTGGCACGGTGAAAGCACGCTGAAAGCTCGCGATGTTTAAAATTGCCCACCGATTAAGCACTGTGCCAGAACTTGGCGCGGTAAACCTGAGCAACCAACATGTTTTAGTCCAAAAGCAATTGGGTGCGGTGCTCGGTGCCGTGTCTAAAACGCAACCGTGCTTTGACCGTGCCAGACACCGCGCCAAATGGAATTGAGTTTGGTGCGGTGAAAGCACGATGTCTAAACTAGGCCAGTGTTAAATAGCTAGCCCTTACAAATTACGCAAGCTTAGTCTCGTCCCCAATCAACCTTTTTGGCTTCACGGGCGGCGTGGTCGGACTGGGCGCTATTGTGAAAGCTATACCGTCCGCCATTTTGAATGTAGATGCTTAGCAACCAGGCGAATGGAGCGAGTCGATGGAGGATGACTGGGGGCAGGACTAACGCAGGTTCTTCGTGTGTGCTTCGAATACAACAAGAAACACATCGAAGATGCAAAAACACGGCATGAAAGCGGACGATTCACACCATGGCATTTGACAGTAAAGTGAAAAAATTTTATCTTAAAGTAAGTTTAAGCACAAGTTCTAAGTGTACAAATATTTATATTTCATATTTTTATATTTTTTATATCTTGTTTTAAGCTTTATTCAGTTATGTTTATTTATTTATTTATACATGACTCCACAACGGCTACCAGCTTCAATTGTTATCATTACCTGGGACCTGAGCATGCCGTATTTGTACAGCGGCTCTCCTACATACGTGTCTGTATCCTCTCCAATGAGCGGGTATTCGGCGTACAGCCCCCAGCCCTCCACGAACGCCGTGTATGACGTCACAGAGTCCAGCCAGCCAATGTCTCCCCCGCATGTGTCCGTGAAAAACTCGACTGCGCCTTGAACCTAGAATACATTTGAGATTAAACACGAACCGTGTACTATATTAAGGTGAGTGCCTCTTGAACCTCATAGGACAAGAGGCTCATTAAGCCTTTACTCGTGGTACGAGTGGAGACTGAAGTGAGGTTGCATTCAGTTATTTTAACCCTTGAATCCATTAGGGGACACTGGCCGCGTGAGACCGGTTACAAATCACAAATATGGCATTCACTGGACCGAATCGCTAATCGCGACATGAAGGAAAAAAACGAAAAAAGAAAAATAAATCGAACCCAAAGTTGACTCGTGGTACCACGAGTAGTGAGAAAAATCTGCAGTTTAAGGCACGCCAGCTCCTTAAATTCATATTGCATTCTACATTGATACTGACGGTAAATACCTTTTATAAGCTTAGACACGGAAAATTCTCATTTCGACTCACGTTCAGTACAGGCACACATGAATAGGTCTTGGTGAGATTAGCATCACGTGACCTCAAAATGCGTCCTGATTGGATATCTGTTTGTTTTGGTGCGTGAATCAAAACATTTCCAGACTAGGAAGTTCGCTGCACTGCTGTACGAGTTTTAACCATCTCAGCCCCAGCCAGTTCATCGTTATGAAAAGTCTCCTTATACTACTCACACAAACTAAAGTTGCTTGGTAAGGAGGAAAAAGCAATTAATCAAAGACAACAATTTATCTTGGATAGAAATTAAAGTTCTCCCAACCTGATTGCAGGGAAAACAAAGAGACAGTTTAGGAGAATTCAGCAATACATCAAAAGGCGTGTTTGGGGCTAAGAGTTGGTTTCAAACGAGCACGGAAACGATCAAACACCCGACTCTCGTGCACTCTCGTCGACTTTGAATATATTCAAACTTTAATTTCCATGTGAGTTGATAGCCTAGTTTCACACGTTTGTTGAGTGAGTCTTGTCAACTCGTAAGGACTCACATCCTGATCTCGTTTAACTGCACGCATTAAAGTTGAAAAAGAACTTTCTTTCTTCACTAGTCAGTCTATTCTCATACAAGTTCTTTACTTTGACAGACACACTTCCATAAACATAAAAACAGCTCCATTTTAAAAACATTTTTAGGAACCTTTGAGGCTGAAACTCCTGAATAAAGTTAAAAACGTTCAGGCTAAGCAAACAATCAGCCGTTCTAAGAGAGAAGTAAGAGTGCAGTGAAAAAGGCCGTTCTCAAACTACAGCATTCCAAAATTTGACGGCTAAACTCACTTTCGCGACACATGCAAAAATTTACTTAGGGGGGAGGAGAGGGAAAAGAGGGAGAGAGAAAATTGCGCTCAAAACAATTTTAATCTCAAAACACTTCGATTTTCACTCGAACGTCGCCTACAAGTTATTGGCGTCTCGCACATTAGGCTCGTAACTCAGCTGTGAAAATCTATTGTGATGATAAACGATACTCAAAAGTTGGACAATATTTTGTAAGCTAGCACAGAAAAACGGAATCCAGACGGACAATTCCTTAACATTTAAGGCAACAATGCAAAGAAAGGTCAAAACCTAATTGATATCAACTTTTATGATGTCATGATGACGTCATGGTTGCTAACAAACCTGTGTGTGGTGTCCAGGAATCGCCTCATGTGCGTTGATGCTCCACTCGCTATATCTTGACCCAGGCCTCCCCAGAAAGAAAGGTATGTTGTAGTAACATGGCCTGGAGCATGCGCTGTCACTGCGGTGGTAACTCTGTGCACCCATGGCGGGGTTGTAGTTTGACCTCATCTCCACTGGGCAGCTCGGGGTTACGCGCTTGTAACCATGGAAATGGAAGAAAGGAACAGTTTTGGGCTGTAGCTTGCTCATAACCTGAAAAAGTTTATATAGTATCAATAGTATGTGTCATGTCGCATTCCATTTGTCTGGTTCGATTAGTTAGTTCTTGAAAGGAACGCCCAAGTTCTCAGAACTGGCTCTGGCCGGTATGGCCTTGCTCATAGTCGCGGGAGTTTGGCGAGTTATGGCGGGAAAAATTGCATGCGAGCGCATCTTAGACTTCTTTATTTAAGTCGGCCAGCACCAGTTTTTTTCGGCCGGACGAGTGGATAGCGTTTTACAAAACTCCTGTTTGTTTGTTTTTTCACGAAATAGTTGTTTTTCCATATACAGCATGATTGATGGATATAAGCCAACAAACATCTTATGAAACAACCAAATAGCTAAAAATTCTTTAACTGTTTTTGAATTGACTTGATCGACCTTGTTCACTAGCATGCATATAAGTCGTACATCATAAAAACTACATGTAGCTTACATGACGTGCAACGGATGTTGGTAAGGGAAAATTCGCCAGTAAATGTTTGTTGGGTTTTTTTTATCAAATTTCTATGGTATGCTATCGAGAAGCCTTAAATCACGCGGGCTAAAATCGAAATTGTATGTTAATGTGACACAAAAAAGAACAATAAAAAAAGAACAGAGCTGAGGTTAATCCGGCCCGAGTAATAACATGTCTTAGTTATGTTATTTTTGTTTAAACTAACCTCACGTGCAACTTTGAACCATTTCTGCATTGCTTCCCAACGTACGGGACAGTGTATCGCCGCATCCTTGTCGTTCTTACACAGTGAATGCGCTCTATCGTCTGACTCGTTAGCGGGAATATCGTTGGCGAAGAACGCATCAGACGCGTTTAGCTTCATCTTCAGGAAGTCAATGGCCGACATCTTGCTACTCTCTCCTCTGCTCTCATTAAACACTTGGTAAGCAACTTCCTCTATCTGGGTTATCACAAAGTAGAAGCAAAGTAGAGTTTTTATAATATTAATAATAATAATAGTATAATAATAATAATAATAATAATAATAATAAATAGGAGGAAGGGGTCTCAAATCTGTTGAGAATGAGTACAAGCTTACCAAGATCAAAACAGCAGTCAACTTATGCGAG
>JAOBRG010353353.1:0-28097 GCA_027574985.1 Umimayanthus nakama
TCGACAAAAGATCGGCGACAAAAAATCGGCTAGTGTGTGATGATCCAAGAAACCAGACATATTTGTCTCCGACAAAAAATCGGGAGTTTCTCGACAAAAAATCGGCTATTGTGTGATGGGCTTTATGTTTAGTCAACAACGAGTGTCGAGCATATTGTTTGGTCACCCGCTAAACGTAACGACAACCGTAAATTTACAAAAAAATCCAAACCGCTAACGCATTAACTGGCTAAATGCTAAGTATCAATAACTTCGCTGCTAACACATGTCCTTTCTACAACACTCTGATTAGCAGCGTAGCAATTATTTTATTTAGTATATTCACTATTTTTTCCTCTAATTTCTTTATAATTATATGTATTTAACAATGAGAGCGTAGATAACGCGCGCTACGCTTCCGACAGTGTCGGCAAAAACTAGTCCAAAAATTCAAGTCTGTTGTTGTTAATAGCGTGTCTTTTATGCTTGTAAGTGCTGCACACAATTAAAATCCTAATGAACCCATTTGTGGTGAGTGCTATTGTTTTCAAAAGCCTTAAAGAACGGCTGCGAGTGTCTACTGACTGTGACAAACACTCTAAATATAACTGTAAGAGGAACTTAAGCCGAACATTTCCCTTGCTTCTTAAATACTTTGTAACTTGTGTGAAGAGTAGAGACACAAGTTAAGGTCTTTCATCCAAATAGAACCTGCACTCAGATTTTGGTAAAACGTTGCCTTGTCACACTACTGCGTATCGTACAGCGTATGCCAGTGATTGAACGTACGCTGGTAGATGCTGGCATACGCTGAAGGTACGTTAGACAGGTTGTATACGTTTCAAGCACAGTCGCATACAGTGGCATAAACTGGCATACGCTGGGCAGAGTATCTTTTTTCAAGCACTCTTAAAAATTTTGTACGTATTCGGACGTGTGGTTAATACGCTAAGCATAAGCTTGCCATACACTGAATACGCAAGAGCTACGCTAGAGGAACGCTACTCATAGGTAAAGTACGCTTGCCATACGCTGGCCTTACGCAGGTGATCGATATGCTACTTGTAGCGTTACTCATAGGCTCAGAACTGTAAGTGTATGAACAAATCTGTATTTTTCGAATGGCACATTGAGCGAATGAAAATCAGTTTTTGAATTTCATACGCAACTAATACGTTTTCTCATACCCAATAGGGTGATAGGGCCTTTAGTAATTGAGTATATGTAAACCAAAGAAATGAAAAAAATGGGGGGTCCCCACATTACTTATAGAGATAGGGGACAAAAGTCCACCCCTCTAGGGCTATAGTTTCGTTAATGCAAACAATGCAACGTAACTGTACTACCATCATTCGAAATACCAAACCAAATATTCAGAACTCTGGAAACATACGAAAAGGTGAAGTAATAAACACTCTTGAATATTGAAAAAATTTGCTTGAGGTGTTTATGCAAAAATGTATTTTCTTTCATGTCAAAACTGTTGCTTTGGTTACCAAATCCACGCAAATCAATACTTTTCAATTTTAACGTATTTTTTAACACTCAGAACTTTCTACTTTTTTTTGAACATGGAGTTGTATTGTAAAAACTCAAATTGGTAGAAAAAACTAGGGGGTCACAACGCTTGTTTAGGAGATATTGAGCAAAATAACGCTAAAATGGGCGTCTTTTGCTCATTTTCCGAGGGGAGCCTGGGAGGAGTTTTACAAGAGTTTGCTTAAACCGAACAAGTTTCAACCTTTCCGACTAGTTAATTTAATCAACTATTAAATGAGTTGTGTAATGTTCGTCAAGGAACATTGAAATATCTGACAAATCACAAATTTACTCTCATGTGCAGAAAAGCTGCGTACTGCAAAGCAGGGCAATTACCTTAAGCTGAACACCAATGGCAACATAGAGTCTGCACTTTTCTATGGAGCGGAAACGTGGCGACAAATTACAGCAACACACAAGCTTCAGACCTTCGTCATCAAATAATTAAAAAATATCCTGGGAAACACCGGCCAGAAAAAAATTCAGAAACGGGGACCGATAAGAAAGTACTACAAAGGAGAAAGTAAGGGCCAGATCATTCGGCAGAAAACCTTGGGTTAGATTGACCGTGTCATTACAAAGCCATCAACAACATGCGTCACTAAGCAGTTTCACTCCCGTGGAATTCCGAAGGTAAGCGAGGCAAGGTCAGACCAACGGTTAACATTAAAGAAAAAAACTTCACAAGAGTAAAAAGACTGTAAATTGTAAATATTTTTTCTTTTCTTTTACCGTAGCCTTTATATTGTAAATTTTATAGTTGGTCACTGAAAAAAACCCGGATAATAAAGTCCATCTATTCTTTTAATGTTGACGGTTGGCCTGTCTCACGACTGTAAAAATAGAAAGACAAAATACTACTTTTCTCTATAAATCGTTTTCAACCATTTGATATCCGCAAATGTTCGCGATGGCTGGAAATTACCAGAACCTGAACTTGAAGCCAACGACTCTATGCTCTCAAACTGGGTCGAAGTTGAAGTGTTAGTAGTAACGACATCTGCCTTTTGGCTTCGTTGTTGTTGTGGAACTGACTGGGATACTAGTACTGGTTAATATGTACATGTAAAAGAACAAACCCGTTCTTGGAATACTTATTATTGTGTTAACGGATCAATCTAGGTTCCCGGGCCACGCACTGTCTTGTACTTAATATGCATGCGATCATATAATTGCGCACGTTATTTACCATACACACAATTTGAATCGTGTGCAAGTTGCACACGTTAATAACCGTATGCAAGTTACACACGTTATGAATCGTATGTAAGTTGCACACGTTATAATCTTGTTCGTCTTGCAGACGTTATCAATCGTGTGCAAGTTGCACTTAGTAATGAAACGAAGAGTGACAAGGTTATATTGAAGTCTGTCTGTGAGGTGAAAAACACAACAATATCACTGTTGTTTTGCTTTTTTATCAGACATTGCTTTTGTCGAAAGAATACTATTCGTGTTGTTGTTAAAGACATTCTGGAAACCAGTCTTTAAAATTCCTTTTACACGCTGTTGATAAGAATATAATTCTAAAAATTTGTTTTTATACACAAGTATATATAAAAGTTTTGTCTTTAATAAGTACCAGACTGAAAGCTCTTTGTGTTGAACTTATAAAAAATAAGATAAATACAATGTTTTGTAAATAATACTTTGTTAGAATAACGGTAGAAGGGTGCAGCTTCGATTAGTGTTCATCGCGGCAATGTCAATATCCTGCAAAACATCGACACAGACGTCTTATGTACTTTGGTAGCGATTTGTTAGAATGTCAAGCTTCGACGACTGTTAGTGAGTCGAATAAATGAAAAGAAAAGGCAAAACCGTTAGGTTTAAGATGTTTGTAACACTGGTCATAAATCTGAATCGTATGTTGAAAACGAGTAGCAATTTAGTAATCGACTAGCCAACTCCATGACTCATGACACAAGATTCAAACGATCATGGCTCATTGACTCTTGCCCATGACTCACTGACTCTTGACCATTTGAATAATGACTTATTGACCAATGATTTACTGACCTATGACTCGTGGCTCATAACCTGATTGACTTAAGACTTATCGACTCATTGACTCAATGATCAACAAACAACGGTCTTCAGAGTAACTTCTCTGTAAGTGCTAAGAAATCCCACCAAAATCTTGACTTCACCTGCACGGTAAGTGTAATGCCTTGAACAAGAATGCATACTCTCGTGCAACCTGATAAACACAAAATAAAATAGTTTAATAACAAACCTTAGGTAACTGGCTGTATTTTTATAAACATTTGCTGTACAGTCGGATCACTACCTATCAAATAGGCTGCATCTATCAATAGACAGTTGACGTGGTTGTTTCAGTCCATAAGTCACATAAAATTATGACATAGTTGCTATATATAAGTTATGTATAAACAAGAAAATGGAGTAAAAATAGTCGGGTTACGAAACCTCTAGGAATCTCTGTCTGATATAAAGATTAGGTGCACATTAATATTCTTAAAATTGAAGAATAAAAAGTCAAAAAACATGACTGTCATCGGTTTAGCAAACTACTTACAATTTTGGATCCTATGCAAAAAAAATTAGGATATTTCTTTGAAGAAGGTTGAAATACTTTAAAATTTCAACAAAGTATGTTGTATAATCAAAATGTATACCCTCGTGGGATGATTTTCAAAGATAACACCTTACCTCATCAAAAGTGCCGTTTTCTTCACCAAAATGACCTCCCTGACTATCCACGTGACACAGTATGGTAGGCTCGTGTGGGCTCACAAGGTCTCTAAGCCCGTGCTTCCTTAATGCCATGCTCCTCAGTTTTGCAACCCATTTGATTGGCAGCCAGTAGGGTACTCGTGTGTCTAACATTGACGTTGTCACATACATCGATGGGTAAACCTGGTGTCAAGGTAGTTTAATCAGTAATGACAGTGGCAACGATCAGACAAACTAACAGATGATTGAATGAAATTGTCTGTGAAGGTGAATGTCACGTGGTTTTTGAGCTGCTATAAAACCTGTCTAACCGGTTCTGTATAAATATAAGGATAGTTTCAGAAGGACTTTATACAATTTTCTTACCTGTTTTGTTATGTTCTGGTAAGGACAGTAAGATCTGATGCAGTGAAAATCATCTTCGTTTGATCTGTTTACACGGAACAAGATGATGTGGGATCAATGCTTTGACGGTACATTCACGAATAGAAAACGAAGCGGGAAGTAAACTAAAGGCCCCTACAAGAGACAGTCGAAAAGAGTTTTGCCCTTGATTCGTTTTTGTCTACATACCAAGAATATTCGAATTCTAAACCAATTTCTACATGTCGTCACGGGTTAACATTTTATCCTGGTGCTCATGCCAAGGATAAATTCATCTCAGGATAAACGGATTCCGCCCTGAACGTATGTAAAAGCAACAAGGTTTAACCAAGTATGATGTCATAATGTGATGACACCTCATGCGTCGAAACTAACTCTTGTTGGATAAAGTAATGAGTTTCTTCGAAAGTATTTTTCATGCTCAAACACATAAATTTACTATTTGGTTTTACGTTATACTTCGCAGCTTGTGTATAAACCTCTTACATACCAATTCAGTTTCCTACAGTTGATGTAAGCTGGATGTCTGTCTCACCTGGGATCTCCCCATTCCTCGTACTCCTGTGTTGTCAGAGGCAGCGACGGATCCAGCATCGCTGTTAACATGTCAATGAAAGGAACCTGTTTCGTAAAAGAAGGAAGTTTAACCATACATCTTCTGCTAGTACGATCGACTATATCAAAGGCCATGCTGTTTTTACTTGTATCTTAAACTTTAGGTGTTTGTTGGTTATCATTCTGTTACGCTTGGGTTATGCACTGAACGATCAACTATTTTGTAAAATTTTAACCAAATTTTCACAGCTGCTATAGCTTTACTTCACTCCAGCGTCTCGCTCGATAAAGAGTAGCACTGCTACTCGAGTTATTATATCATGGGTTGAGGTAAACCTGCGTTTGTTTATAGAAATCAATCAAAATTGACGTCTATTGGATGTATCCCCGAAAGAAGAGACCCAACATTGATTCAGCAACATGGACTGACTATGATCCAACGAGTCAAATTCCAGTCCTTTGCACTACAAATGCTAAATGCTCTACTTTATGTGCATTGTAATGTCTCTGTATGTGTACTGTATCTACAACAATCACAATACAGAGATTTCCCATCTCGTCTCGAGTACTGTGTCGGAATGCACTGTTTGTGTACTAATGAACGCGTTCTGCATGTGAATCGTATTTGTCTGTATGTGTACTGTATATATACGTTTAATGTATGCGTATCGTGTTTGTACTGTATATATGTGTGTACTGTATCTTCATCTAACAATTTCAAGACAGACTTCCAATGTCGTCTCGAATACTGTAAGTATGTCTACTGTATGTGTGCTATTTTCAATTAACGCGAGGAAAGATTTCCCCCGGGTGTACAAAGCTTTTGTAAAGCAAAATGCTTAACTATGCGCCTGCCAGAATTTTTATTCATTTTTACCCTGACGAAGGTAACAGTCAGTGATCGAAAATTTAGTGATTTTAAAATTTTTAATACGTTTTTAGTAACGTTAAAAATCTTTATCTAGACCAGATTCAACCTCTTTTATCAAAGAATATTTGTGTACTGTATGCGCATTGTATTTGTACTGTATGTTACTGTGGTATATCCTACAGATGCAGATGCAAGTTTAAGCTCCCACCTTTAGGACTGCTGCCTGAAGCAGCGCGGGTGACCGGTTGCACACAGCCGCGACAGTTAAGCCACCAGCACTCACACCACGAGCAGCAGTACGTGTGGGGTTGGAGTAACCAAGCTTGTGAAGTCCCTCGATGCAGGCTTCGAAGTCCTGTTGGTACAAAAACGTGTAACGTGAGGGAGGCAGACTTCAAAAGAGACAACCCAAGAAAACAAACAACAGCGTGGATGTCCTTACCTTGAGTGTAATACCTCAAAATACTAACTTTGGTGAGACTCAAATGTTGTGATACTAAGTCAATCGCTTCGATATGGTATCCAAAACTGTCTTTCTGTCTAATCGCAAAATTATATAAACTCCACGAAAAACGCCTGTTTCATTTTTGAGCAATTGAGTGTACATAAGAATTAGTTAGATAAAAGTAGAACATATGGTATTGTGCTAAGACATAGTTTTTGCCTCCCGTATTGCAATTTTTGTATACAAATACTCAAAACCTTCTCACTTTACTTGTTTAAATCTGCATTATAGCTATATTATATTGAATGTACTTTCTGTTATCGATTACTTGCAAACGTTTTAAATGTTTTCCCCGTTCGAGTATGTAAAGAAAAACGTACGGTAAAAGGAAAAGGTTTTGGGAAAACTTTAAGAAAAACGGGGAAAAAACAAGAAACAAAAAGCTGTTGTATTTGACAAAAACTACCACCCGTAAAAGCAATGTCAAACTATTTGGGAATACAGGAAAAGGGCGGGTGTAAGGTGCAATCACTTTGTCCGTTTTTAGTACTTTATATACTTGACAATTGTAATGACTGAGAGTTAGAGCGGATTTATAGGAACCACGCGTGTATGATTAACTGCAAACGTATTCTGGCAAAATAAAAAATCTGAAAGTATAAAAGCATGCAAGAATTATACAAACTCGGTGACAAAACTGAGTCAGTTCAACGGTGACCACTAAATATCATTTCCCCGACATCGGCTACGAAATCGCAAGAGATAATGTTGATCTACCAACTAGGTCTAAATGCAAATATATTCTTTATAACCGCCTGTTCTCCAAAATGACCCAATCATCTCATAATGTGCCTTTCCCCACATTTTAACCAACTAAATGCAGTCTTCGTAAACAAAACACTCTGTTCTAACCATCCTCCAAATACGGCAACAGTTTTCTTGCCACCGGTTTTAAAGCATTTTATACTAAATTCCTTTTAGTATTATCCCGTCGGTTCTTATTTTAATAAATTAAAATTTCTTAGTTATGGTCGATCCATACATTATAACTTCTAAATTTTTCTACTTTGTAATTCAGATGAAATTTTTATGCAAGTGTGTAAATACTTTACGTCAACGCAAATTAACATTATTCAGTTTTCTTCTGCAAAGTTAAAAAGGTGTATATCATTAAAAACAAAACTTTAATTTTCTGTGTTATTTAAGGATACACTATAAGTCATAAAGAACCAAATTCAACAAAAACAATAAAAATAATAAACGGTAAATAATAAACAAGAGATAAGATTCCTCTCTCACCTCTAAACTCTTGTGCTTCTTGTGCAATCTGCCTTGGAGATACCACTCTCGACCAAGTTCGCCTCCACCTCTGCAATAGCAACAAGTCAAAAAAAAAATGATTAAACAAGCATCAACCAAAAGGAAAACCTAACACGTTTCAAAGGTGGAAGGCTCCATCCCCGGAGCATGACAGCATGCTTTCAGTTATTTTGCTTAAAACGGGCTGAAGAGATTTTACAGAGACAAGAAACGCTGATTTTGCTGGGGCTAGCAAACACCAATGAACATTGAAATGAAACAAACAAATCCCATAATTTGTGCCTGCACGTGCTATCGCTGGAAATCTAAAAATTTTTTCAAAACTTTATGTTTAGTTTTATCGAATCGAATGTTCAGTCAACATTACTATAATTCTGACTGAAATATAGTAATTCTGACTGAATTCTTGTTGTTAAAAGCAGAAGGGTGTGGTATATAATTTATGTTAAAAAGCAATCAATAAGTTGTTGTTCCGAAACTCATGAAATGCACGATCGACAAAGTCGCTTTTCTAAATTAAATATATACTGTCCCTGTTTCAATCGAAAAACTAAAGGAGGTCGAACGTTTTGTGTGCGGACAATAAGACTGGAACAATTAATAGTTTCAAACGCAACCTTTTTAATCAATTTTTAACTGACCAAAAGGTTGCTTCTCGCCTTTGTTTATAGTTTGATTTTTATTCTTGTATGATCTTATCAGTACTATTTTAAAACCCACTTTATCAGGATTCAAAATAATTAACAACTGTTTAACAATATTGTGTTTAAAAACAAAATGTAAATAGGTTCTTTGTCTTTTCTAGTTTCATCCATTTATCCATTTTATAGTTGTAAACTTGTAGCTGGGATTTGGGTTGGGATTTCCAAAAATTGTTTGCTAACCGGTTCGATTAACAAATGTGAATAGTTTATATTTCTTCGGGTAGTTTAGGGGGGTGTTAACGTCATACCGGGCTTTAGGTTAGGATTTTTAATTGCTATTTGGGGTTGGACTAAAAGTGTATATAGGTTCATTTTGAGTTTTTTATTGCTTTGGTTTTTCGCTTGGCCTCCCACAAAGTTCATCCCTTTACGTCACCGAGATCAATCTGACGGTTGATGACCACGCACACAGTGAGAGAAAGAGGCCTGGTAACTGGGCAAGGCTTATTCTAAGTGGATGAGGAGTAATCATTAGTATTGACGAGAAACTTACCTAACATGGCAAAAGGCTAGTACCCATCCCCTCGACAGTAAGCACATTCTCTCGGGTGCAAACGCCATGTTAACATTCATCCCATAAGCACCTGTTACAATAAAGTGAGAGACCTTTTTCTCAACACCGACTTATGGAACTTATATATGTACTTGACACTAATTTTGCTAGGAGAATAATCAAAACAAAAACAATAACATTAACACTATAAAAAACTTTACTGTGTATCTCAAAAATAGTAGCTCTCTATGTGTGAAACTACATCTAATCTAACGATATAGCAACAGTATACTTTTGTATAAAAATAATGTTACATCGTTAACTCCACTAGGCTACTCAGATGTACAAATCAAAGAAGGTTTGCAAGGCGCACTGCGTAAATACAAAACTACGAGAGCAATTAACATTAATGAAACAAGAGATAAAGAAGCAATGACAATTCTGACAACATTCGGAAATAGTGGAATCATAAAAAATTCTGCAGAAGTTCGATCCTCTCTTGCTGAGCTGCTCTGGGCAAGTTGTTCTTTGGTTACTTAACAAGAGATTTTCTTAAACTAGAGAAGATATTACGCGCTCAAATATACTAAGCTCCACCTTTAAGACTATGAAGATATGAAGTACAAAGAAAGTTTGCATAACAGTACAATAGACTGAACAAAAGTAGCAAAACACACTCGAGGCGATGCTATATAACAAGTGCTTAAAAGATGCAAAATATGCAGTTGGAGATAAACGTTATATTTTCCATAATTTTACTAAAAAGCAATGATAAATTAAAAATCGACCATAACGTTAGGGTATTAAAGGCAACCATGATGTAGGGAAGATCGACCACAAATGAAGTAACCAGCTACTGTAGTAAATCAGTAACTTTAGTTTTAGTTTTAAAGAGTAATTTTTGGAATAGTTATAAAAAACACATTCTCATTGACTGATAGATGGCAAAAGTAGTTTGAAAAAAGGGGAAAAAGACACTCATCTAGTTTCAAATTTTTGCACCGAAGCGTTTTAAAACGTTTTGTGTGTCTATGAACTGTGATACAAACACTTTGGATTTTGCAGAACACTCGAAAAGCAAAAGAAACGTCGCCTATTCTCTTATACTTGTTTCGTTCTGTTCAACTTCCAGGGTATCCATATAACAGTTTGTAGACATTAAGTTTAATTTTAACACTATTTACCGTATACGTGTAGCAACATTGGGTTCCGGCCGTTCATTTTGACACTTTTATCGTGGAAAACGGTTACAGGTACCACAGTTTCATCCTGAAATGTACGAGTTGTAGTGAGTTTTCCAAACCATACCACACCATTTAACTGTCGTCCTCTGTAAAATAAATCTGCGCTGGCACTACACTTATACTGTTTTAAATCGGTTTTAGTTTTCTTAAGGAATTTTGTAATTACCTTGAATAGCATTTACTGGGATAAACATTGTACGGTATTGTAATGTGTACCACACTGTAATAACTCCGTACTTCGTTGGATGTCGAGCATAGTATTAAACAACACGTGTCAAAACAATGTTTGTTTCACTTTCCAGCAGCATTGTACTTTGTAATAAATCTTCTCACTTCGTAACAGAGTTGCACTTTTTAATATATCGTTGTATTTCGTAACAGGGTTGCATTTTGTAATGTTTTGTCACGCTTCGTGACGGTGTTGCACTTTGTAATGTATTGTCGCACATTGTTACAGTAATGCATTTGTAATGTATGGTCGCACTTCGTAACAGTGTTTCACTTTTTAACATATCGTTGTACTTCGTTACAGTGATGCACTTTGTAATGTATTTTCGTACATTTAACAGTCGTGATGTTTACAAAAAACTTTTCAACACCAAGCGCCTTCGAGGCATGAAACAAAGAAACCGATCAAGAGCTGGTAGAATCATTGATTTCAATGACTGAAACTCTCCTACAAGGGCTACAAACCTTGCTTGGTATTTCTATCCTGCTGCAGAGATGATCAACATTTTTTAACGCATCTAGTTTCTTTCTTGGAGTTAAGTCACTCTGTATAAAAAAGAACAAAGAACAATTCATTTTTAACAGATTAAGTGGGCGCAAATTTAAAACTGGCGCTAAAACAAAACTCTGTCCTTGGTAAGCACATGCAGTGCACTGGCTCTGTGCTTTGCACTTGCAATAAGTGGCACTCACTCACACTCTTATATTTGCACTTAACTGAAAATAAAGTAGATATAACCGCACGTTCTGATTGCCAGGGGTAAAGACAAAGCACGCAAGAGACGTCACAACACGAAGTCTATTCATTTTACAATGTCGAAAATGCTGCGCCATGTGCTACTCCACACGCTTCCCTCGTGTGCTTGTAACTTCCCGGGTGCTTCTATAACTCAACACAGCGCGCGGCCTTGTTTTCTATTCCTTCAATGCAATCAACAGTCAGTGTATTCTTATATACACCCTGTTGTTGTATTACTTATCGCTAAACACGTTTAACCCACCATAGTCCGTGTCTTCATGTTGTACTCCATGATATGAGGATGGAGGACTGGAGACGAGATAGCGAACCGTACTACATCGTAACAGAACATCTGTAGATCGAACAAAAAACAAGTATTATAAATTTTTTCTCACCGTCAGTTAGACAACGCTAGGTTTATGGGTAGTCAACTAGTGTTCACATAGTAACAGACTTATATTCGAGACCACCGCTTAGACTGTAGGCAAACCGCAAATAATAAAACTTGGCTAGAGTAAACAACGCCGAATCAAGTTCAGTACCAGCACACAGAGCCTTTTAATTTGCGTACCTGATTTGACCCTGGTTCCAGAACACATGCTTCTTGGGGAAGCTGTAAAATAAAAAAAAATAAAAAAAACCATAGGCTGTTAAGCTTTACACAACAATATAAATAATAACCATAAAAACAGTAAAAATAATAATAGTAGTACTGTTTTTATTAATAGCAATATTAATAATTAACTAGTAATAACAACAACAATTAATGGTTTTAAAACTTATTTCAACCTTCAAGAACAATAAAACTATATAGCTAACATTTGTAGTTTTAAAACGCATTCGAAAATATATAGAAACTACTTACATTGCTTAAAAATAATATTAATATTTAGTATATTAATAATAAATAATAATAATAATAATAATAACAGAAACACCATTATCACCTTACCCTTTGTAAAAGTTAAACGTATATACATTAGTCTTAGCCACCTGACAGAACAATGAAAGACCAGACCAGGTCAAAACAATTAGTTAACGTCCCTGTCCGTGGCTAATGAAGATAACTGAAGTGTTCAAACCCTTGCAGGGTCAACGATTTAATGAAGACCTTCAGTTTGGTAGTCAAGCACACCATTCTTACACAGACTGAATATCTATTCACTATAATTACCTAACCAGAGTTTACTTGAACATTGTTGCTGTACCAAAACATTACTGTAACATTCTCTTGCCACTACCTTCACCGTCCAGTGCTGCTCGGGATTATCAAGAGGAACAATTGTGAGCTGAGGGACTGTTCCTTGCCTTTCATACAGTACGCAGTAGTGTTCAAACAGGTCCATGTCATCAATGACAACCTGACACACAATACGCAGCAGTGTCAAAAAATACAAACGTCATTAATGATAAACTGAAAACAATGTTCAAAAATTCCATTTCATCAACGATAACATGAAGTATAACACGCGGCGCTGTCAAAAAAGATCCAGGTCATCAATGATAACACGTGGCAGTGTTAGAAAAGATCCATGCCATTAATGATAACCTGAAACAGTGTTCAAGAAGTTCCATTTCATCAATGATAACATGAAGTATAACACGTGGCAGTGTTAAAAAGATCCACGTCATCAAAGATAACCTTAAAACAGTGTTTTCAAGAAGTTCAATTTCATCAATGATAACATGAAGTATAACACGTGGCAGTGTTAAAACAGATGCATGTCATCAATCAGAAAATAGATGCAGTAAAACGTGCGTTCTGATTGGCCGAGGACCATTTTTTAAATCTGGATATGAAACATGAATGACGTCACGCCAAAGACGAAGATTTGAAAACTGCAAACGGTCAAAACAACGGCTTTTCAACTTTTATGAATGAAAAACAGTTTTACTAAGACTATGACTGGTTTATACTTGTGTTATCCAAGAAGACGGAAGAGTAACGGGCAATTTTTGGCTCGTTTAGAACTCGAGTATCGAAAGATGGCTGCTGTTATCGAGGTCTTATTCGAGGTCAGCTGTAGTGAACCGTCTTTTGACAATTCTCTTGACAGCTCCTTTTTTTTCTTTCGGATTTACCTGAATTACGACACATTTGCTCAGGTCCTTGTAATTATTAATGTTTACTGTTTTGTTAGCTATTGCCTTGTTGAATGTAAATAAAAACTAAAACCAAACTCCGAAATAAACAAACGATTCGCATCACTTCGAAGGTGTGTAAGTTCAAAAGTTGTCAGTCGAACCTCAAAGAGAAAGTTTTAAATAAAATTACTTTAAAATCGTTGTTTAATTTACCTTGTGTTAAAATCTGAATGTTTTGTTTTTGGTTTGTGAACTTGCGTTATTGTAGCTGGATTTACAGAATCTACTAAAAAGCTGAAACTAATTCAAACTGCAAGCTCTGCTAACAACCGCCATTTCTAATACACTACTGAAGTGTCACATGCACAGATTTGAAGACTGATTTGTTCTTGTTTGTCCGGTAAATATTTAAAATTTTCTAAAGGCTATTTTCTAAAAGGAATAAAACAGTGTCGCTTGTTTTAATATCCAGTTTTAGAAACATGCTATGACGCAGCAGAACACTCGAAAAGCAGGGAGAAAACGAGGCGAAGTCGTGTTCTGCCGCGTCATAGCATGTTTCTAAAACTGGATATAAACACGCGCGACGCTGTTTTATTCCTTTATGATAACATGAATTATAACATGCGGCAGTGTTTAAAAGTAATAATAATAATAACAATTATAATAATAATAATAATAATAACAATAAAAATAACAATAATAATAGTAATAATGACGGTTCCCAGAACGCATTTTGCGGAGCCGCAATGCGTTCAAAAATATAGTAAAAACAATTACGTATAACTATTAACTGTACCTATTACTACATAATAAAAAAGAAGTTAAAACAATATTAACTATGTTACTATATAACAAATATATATAGGTTTCTGTGAATGACGATAAACCTAAAGTACATTACGCAGTAGTTTTCAGACAGATCCACGTCATGAATGATAAAACTTAAGTACAACACTAACGAAAACATGAATTAAGACATGAATTGTACAAAACGCGGTAGCGTTCAAACAGGTTCATGACATTAATGACAACCTGACGTACAACAAGCGGTAGGGTGAACCATAAGAGTAACATAATGATAACCAAGGGTATATTAAAAATAAGGTCAAATTTACTTACATTCGGTCTTTGAGGTAATAATTCTGTCCAATTTTCCTTTTCGGGATGTTCTTCTTTCACTCTCATAACCTGTAAACCAGCAAGAGGTACATACTAGCTCGAAGACCACAGATCGTTTGAGTGTGTTATCATCATCTTCATCACCATCACCATCATCATGACCATGGTTTTTAAGCCAGTCAGACAAATGGACAATGTCACAGGACGGGTTTGCGGTCGGAATGTTGTCTCTGAGTGGCTCAGTAACACATTCATAAAATTCGTTCAAAGTGTAAGGCCTTGGAAAACTTTAATGCTATGAAACATTGGGTATAAAAAAAAATTGAAAAATGAATTCTGGTATCATGTGCAGATTGTCATAGCTGTGTTAGATATCTTTCTAGAAATTGAAAAGCTTAAAGTCATGTCGAACTGTATGAGTGAGGTACATCTAATAGTAGTTACTTCTAATTTACAAACTTTTTTAAATTAACGAAACTGTAAGGATGGCACAAAAGTTTTCGTATCTTGCTTAGTATTGAAAAAATAATTCAGAGATTTTAGCACATATACACTGTTACAGTAACAAGTAAACACACCTTGTAGTTCATACTACTGGCATTAGTAACAATGAAGAACTCTCCTTTCCTGTGGTCAACATAGTACTCCACCCCTTGTTCTCGCGAGTGAAATACACGAGGCTTAGAGGAAGCTGCATCTTTGGCACAAACAGTGCTGACCTGCATGAACAATATGGGAATGGTGGTATGAGAGAGGCAACGAACAGAGAGGAAAATACATGATGTACGACAGGTCGGAAATTGGAGCCAGTCGAGCAAAAAAGTGAAGTGAGCGGTACGCCATGACGAGGAACAGTTAGAGGAGAGAAATTTGGAGGAGGTTAGATGATAACATGAGAGAGTAATGAGGAATCGAGATGAGAGAGAAGTAGGCGAATAGCATGTGCCAAGCAACACATGCTTTCTCGACTAATCAAAAGGAACCCGCAAAGCAGAAAGTACTGCGACAAATGCTGTTTGATCGTTTCCCTGAAGACATTAAACAAAATAGGCAAAAAGGTTCCGATAACTGTTTTCAACAAGGCAAAGCAGTTGTTC
The DNA here is from genome assembly GCA_027574985.1 of Umimayanthus nakama. NCBI lineage: Eukaryota > Metazoa > Cnidaria > Anthozoa > Zoantharia > Parazoanthidae > Umimayanthus > Umimayanthus nakama. Next base: position 15,503 of record JAOBRG010353353.1, read on the forward strand.
GTAAATACATACAAAGACATGACAAATTGTCAATGTAGTTAGACGTATTTTACTATAACAAGTGAAACTGGCCGCCATTCTGAGACTATTTTGTCCGCGCAAGGTTTACTGGACCAACAAACTAAACTCTAAGTTTGGCCTAATCGTGAGCTAAAATTTCCAACAAACGGTTGCTTAACCTGTGCCGTGGCTTCAACAGTGTTCTTAAAACTGGATAAATGTATCGGTCCACTATACTAACGCGTTCATGCATTCTCATTGGCTCCTGAAGTTTTTAAGAGTTGAAGTTCAAAATAAACAACAAAGAAATTTTTTTAAATAGAAAATGATCTTCGAAAGAGTTCGGTTGTCAACTACTCAAGGATGTGGCCTATTCATCGTTATGTAACGCTTCATAATTTAGCCATTGTTAGTGAATTTAGCGACGTACTAGCGTTAGTTAAGGTTTTAAAGAACCGGACCAAGGAAAAGAAACGTTTTCCTTGAGATACCCCTTCATAGTCAGGCAGGAACGATGAGACCAGAGTAATGCATGAGACGATGAGGTATGACGTGCAATTAAATTGGATCGTACTTGTTTATCCCGTTAGAAACAGGATTTTAATTTGTTCCGGACCGAACCATTGTTTCAATGCACCTTTTGATTAACATAATTTTAAGCTCAATTTCTAAAAAAAGAAACACTTCAGTGATTCGTTACCTCAGATGTAGTTTTGGAGTTTGCATTAATTGTTAAGAACCTCTTGTCCTTCGTGCAGCTCACATCAACACAGAATCTGGACAAGTCAAAACGGTTAGTTGGTTTGCAAGACACATGTAAGAATACTACCTTTTCTACTTGTATCAGTCTATATTGAACTAATGTAACAAATTGGACATACATAGTAGTAAAAATTAGGCTTGTTATTTCAACTACATTTTTATATTATCTTTGTACTGTACGGCAGCACGGTTCACGAGACGAAAGAAATCAATTGTGGTAGAAACAAAAAAGATGACAAACAGTCTAAAAGTGCCAGCAAATCAGACCCATTGCTTTACTTTCCCATGTAACAAAAGTGGTACTTTGCCGTGGAATAACTCGGATAAATCTGTCTGAGAGACGAAGTACTGTTTCTCTAAAACATTAGAATCCCGAAACTCAAACATATACTACTTGCAGAATAGCCTGCCTGTCTCGTGAACAGACGGAAAATTCGATGAAAAGAATTCAATTTCTGGCGAGAGGAAAAAAATTTGAAGGCAGGGAGTGGGGAAGGGGAGAAGAAAGACCGCCTGCCCGAAAACTACGCTTTTGGAGTGGTCCGTCCGCTCGTGGACGGGAAATACTGATTGGCCTCTTCACTGTAAACGTCAATCAAAATCTGTCAGTTGAGTAACTCTCGCACGACGTGAACGAGTGTATGTTAATGTGGATTTAGATTCTATCATATTTTGCGAAAAGCAAACGGCAAGGTTATCCTGAAGAAAGAACAATAACTTGTGGTGAAAGAAACGTTGTTTAACAGGGTTTGGCAGAGATGTTCTTGCCCTTCTTCGACTGACCATTTAGCAAGAGTATCGCAAGTGTTCTGGCGAGCAAACAGTCACAACTTTTCTTTTGGTCATCTCTCCTCTTCGTCTTCGAACTGAGATCGCTCATTTTGACTGCAAGGGAGCCATTTGGCAGGGCCTGGCTGTCCAAAGGTGGATTAAATTTATTCTGGGATCAGGTTAAATATTCAGTTTTAAAGAGAAGTAGAATCAATTGTGCTTTATGATTTTATAAACAGTGAGTTAGCGCTTTACCAAGCCGGGAACATTTTAAGGGTATTATTATTTTATTTTATTTTGCAGTTATAAATCGGCGTTCTATCAGTGTCCGATCGCCGAATGTTTATGTTTTAAAAACCTGTTCGGCAAGAAAGAAATAATAAATCAAAATAAGCCGAAAAGCTTTGTTAAAAGTCGACAGTCCTGTCTATTTGATTATCTAAAAAAACTTTCAATAGAATTTAAAACATAGGTTAATTTCTCGAATTTTCAAACACTCGACTTTTAGAGGACAGCAGTACAGCAGCACACTAATCTGCAAAAATAGTTGGCGCTCTCTATTTCTGTTTTTTTTTTTATTTTTAGATACGTCTATCTTGCATCCACTCACTGTGACCATGTTTTTGTGCCACGCTTCAACGCAAACTGAAAACAGTCAGGCTGAGGTCGCCTTTCTATTGGTCAGAAAGTTAGGGGCTAAAACTCAAAAGCGTACTACGGTTTTCGGGCAGACGGTTTTTTCCTCCTCTCTCCCACTCCCTCCCTTCAAATTGTTTTCCTCTCGTCAATAATCAATTCCTTTCATCGAATTTTCCGTCTTTTCACAAGACCGCCAGCTACGCAGGCTATTGCAAAATAGCTTTTTTTTTTTTATCTCCAACCAGTTTTAGATTTAATTCATGCACAATAAATTCAATTGTACAACGAAATATCAGTGTTGAAACTATGCTTCTTTACCTGTATAATGACTATTTGTTTAACTGCTTGTTTGCCTATCTACCTGTTTCTCTTTTGTTTGTTTGTTTGTTTAAGATATGTCTGCCGATCTATCTGTCTGTCTGCATGCATGTCGGTCTGTCTGTATGTTTGCGCAGGTCTACCTATCTTTTTATCTACCCACCTCTGTATTCTTTTCCTTCTACATGCATGCGTGTCTGTCTACTGTATCTATCTGTCTGTCTGCTCATCTGTCTGCATGCCTGCTTTTCTGTCTGTTTGTAAGTTTGCCTGTCTGACTGCCTGCTGGTCAGCCTGTCTGTCTGCCTGTTCAAGGTTAGTCTGTCTGTCTGTCTGTCTGTCTGTCTGTTAGTTTGCCTGCTTGTCTGTCCGTCGCTTACATTTTTCAAATAAGGAATTTGCACAACCTACGAAATTACGACGTATTTAACATGAGTATGAATAAGTCAATTAATTAATCAATGAACCAATCAATCAATCTGTGCGTCTGCTCTATCTACCAGTGGGTCTGTCTGCCTATAGTAATAATATTGAAACAGTGTTCTTAATAGCATCTTTTAAAGTTCAGTTGTTCCGTTTTAGGCTACCGTCACTATTTTATTTTTAAATTTTTTCCTTGTCTCGAACATAAATGAAGAAATTTGCAGGATTGCTTGATAACCCCTTAGTTGTGGGTTCTGTGCCCTCCACTCTCACAGTTCTCTATTTCTTTCTACTTTACACTTAATAGAGATCGCTGAACAGCATTAAAATGTAAAGTACCTGTCGTCATGTTCCTCAAACACCAACAAATCGTTGATGGGATCCTGGCCCACAATGTGTTTCCAGACTTTGTTTGGTCTCCTGCGATCGTCCGCTGTGGTGTAGAATATCGTCTGATCATCATGACCCCATTCTGCAAATGATAAGTAAATACAGAACTGTTAACAACAGCAGCAACGACTTGTCCTGTCTGGTAGTTTTAAATAAAACTCTTACATTTTTCGTATTTGAAGTAATTACACAAAAAATCGTGGTCTCTTCAAAATTTTACAAACCTGATTGGTTATCGAACGTTAAACAACCGCTGATAGACAATGATTGCCAGCCGGGTGTGTCGCTCGACATTTGGGCCATGAATTGCTGTTCCAATTTTTTACAAGAATTTCTTAAGAGCACAGGAAACAATGGTAATCAAGCATGAGAGAAACTATTATCAAAAACGGTGTCATTTAGGAAAGTATGTAAAGGAACGAGATAAGTTGATCAGAAAGTGTTGTAAAGCCAAAAAAACTTTCTTCCATTGGCTTTCCCTGGGCATTCGGTCCTTACATGTGTACACAAAAACCATCTCAGGAATAGTTTTTGAGGTAGCCACAGTACTGTCCCCAAACTTATCCGCCTACTGACCGCCTACGCCTTGTCCTGTCTTGAATATGGTGGTATTTCATTTTCTGATACGTCAAGTGCACACCTAAGGTGTTTCTCTTAGGTGTACCTTATATTCTGGAACAACCTTGCCTAGTTTCTCGAAAGTGAATGTGCGATGTTGTCAGGCCAATAAGTTAATTGTTGACATCGAGGGAACGGATATTCACTGATTAGTGACGGGCATTTTGTACTATTTTTTAATTTACAAAAATGATGACTCTCCATGTCTGTGTACAGTATATAACCAACAATAACACTTGCATTAGGAGAAAGTGTACTACAAGTGCCCTAGAAAATTTTTTTGAGCGAATGTTTCTAATTCATGATTACACTTATGTTATACACAGTAACAACAAAAAATTTTGGTTCAACGTTCTTTCAGCCACAAAAATTAGAAAATCCATTCCGATTAAACTCACACCAAACTGAAATATAAGTTATATCGGTCACAATCATCAGAAAATCCATTCTTATTAAGCTCACACCAAAAAGAAATCAGAAAATTCATTCTGAATTAAACTCAAACCAAACAGAAACAAACGTTCTATCGGCCACAATCATCAATGATTTCATTAAAAATACATAATACATGTACATAACACAACATTAAATTGAAAAACCAAAGATGTTTTACGTTTTGAAAGTGTAGCTCATTTTCTTGTCCCAAGATTTCAGGCTTATTGCAGAAGTTTCATGGAAAGGTAATCGGCGTATGAACCTTATCTGCACAGCCACAAACTACAATCATTTCATCGACTTACCCAAGTTAACTACATTTGGTAGAGCATCAATGGTCTCCAGTGGCCCATACCTGACTTTCATCACGTGACCGGAAAATATTTCATGTCCTTCACTATCCAGTATGAAGGCTGCAAGCTGATGAAACATATCCAGTCAAAAGAATCTACTTACTACTCTTGCAAGAACTGAATCAGTTCTTTGTCTCTTGAAGTGAGTCAACCTTATGCCATGGTTAAACTAAGCCTTTTTAATCTAAGGATACGCACATCTGTGCCTATAATGACTTTTGACGTGTTCATCTGAAACAATACTACATATCTATTCCACAGAAAAGATGTTTCAAATTTTAACTTGAGATAGTGTTATGCCGATTTCACACATAAACATGTATAAAACGGACTTTTTCACTTGTTAGTTCTTGTAATTAGAAGGCATTAAAATGTTCAAAACTGAATCCAACTTGGATGACTATTTTCAAAAATTGTTTCTTATAAATTTTGAGCCCAAAGTCGTACTATGCTTGAAAATAATTCTTAACTTGGTTTAGCTAAATAACTTAAAACATGTTCAAGCTTGTTGTGAACGGGGTTATAGTTTACTATCACTTGAGCAACTGAGATCTTAAAACTTGCTACGCTATATAATTTGGTATTACAGTCAAACCAGGTGTTTTGCGTAAGAATTAAGATTTGGTTTTTTTGTTCAAAATTTGAATTTATTCTCAAATTAAAATCGAAAGGCGCACTTCTTGTGTCACGCCTCGATTTGAAAAACCAAATTTGATTGGAGTATCGAACATTAGTGGTCGCGAGTTGACCGTTGAGAATGTCGCGAAATGTTTTTGGCCATCTTTACACGAACATGTGTCCTTATATATCTATATTTTAACTGATGTAACACCGATGATTCAAACCGTGTCTAAATAAACCATATGTAACCTGGAAAGCCTCTCTCGATCTCTATTCCAGTGCAAGAATAGTTATCGTCTGCATAAATGAACGACAATGTCTCATATATCAACCCAAGCCATGGAGGAAGTGGGCTGGACATGACTCAGGAGACGGGTGGGAGAAGACACGCAAAGGTTACTGTTCAGTAATCCAAGCAAATTTAATTATTCAAATCGAAATTTGGTTTGAGAAGTCCGTTTTTCGATATAAATTTGAGAAGTTCGAATGAAGAATGAACTCAAATTTTGAACAACAAAACCAAATCTTGATTCTTGGGCAAAACGCTTGACATGGTTTGACTGTAATAATTATATTTAGGTTTGACCTATGTAGGATCAGAGAAAAGCTGTTGGCTGCTAAAATAACTATATCGTTCTGAACTTTAAACATGGATACATCAGTAGAAAACAAAGTAATGGATCCATTCTAAAACAACCAAAATGACAAAAACATGGTGACAAAAGCACGTGTCAATATTTCTGTGGTAGAGGTAAGTACTTCTTTCAAAGGTACAAAAATGACAAAAAATGATAGTGGTTTTGGGGAGCACAAAGGTTAGCAAGTCCTATAGGTAAAGTGAAAGCTACAGCCGCGTTTCTTTCAATGTGTACCCTTTAAAGTCAGCACCTCTGGAAAGGTTTGCGATAAAAGGACGTGTGGCGGACAACTTCAATATGTTTGATAGTGGTTGGCCTTGCAACTCAAGCGCTGACAAAAAGATCTGTTTCTTTACTGTACGGCCAATGGTCCGTAGTAAAAACGGTTTTATAGTTGCCTGGAAAGCTAAATCGTTTGAAAAAGAGAAAGGGTATGATAATTGTCCCTTACACAAGTTTGCAGTAATTTAACGAAAGCAACATTTGCTCGACTAGAAAGCTGGAAAAAGTCTGTTGGACAAGATGCAGGCTTAAACGATGTATTAGGTTTGTCAATTTACGGAATCTAACTGAACAGCTTTAACTCACATAATTACAAACAATTTTTTATTAATCATGTGATACAACTTCCAGAAACGGCTTGATTTGATTCTATAATCGCATAAAGAAACACCACACTATTTGAACACTGATTTTCTTACGATTTCTTGATCAATTCCGACGAAGAACTCGAAAAATCAGCTTGACACAAAACTTCACGGCAAAAATTATACCACATAAATCCTACTGCATAGATGGCATGTGCTACCCTCAAACTGTAACAGTAAAAAATAAAATTTCATTTGTTCTTCAAAAAGACATGTATAGTTTTTCAAACATTCATAATGCTGCACAGTCTTACCCTTCTAGAAGGTGAAAGCTTGAACGCAATTATTCCAACATATCTGCAAATTCGCCCCAACTCATTTTGGTTAAGAATTATTTCTGGAGCACCATATGAACCATCTAAGAATTCAAACAACAGTGACACTAATTGATCAAAACAACTACACATCAGTGTTGGTACATAAACATGTGTTTATACAAACTTAGCACAGCAGTGTGTCGTTGGTTCAACCACCTCTCCGACTTCGTACATGTACAAGCCTAAATCCTGATGTATAACGATAAGACAAAAATGTTCTACACGTAGACAGGAAAAACTCAGTAAAAAAGAACTATTTTGAATCTGGCCCGACTCCCTAGAAGAATTAAGTAAATTGTTCTTTCTGAGTGGCATTGTTCTACAATGTTAAATTATCACATCCAAACAATTAACAATGTTTATAGAAAGCAGGATCACTCATTGCTGCTCAACCGATCGCAGCTGACAGACTACATGTTATGCCATTAACTATTCATGTATACTGCTCACATTAACACCACTAAATGTGGATGACGGTTGTAAATAGACAGTAAAGAAAGACCATAGCTTGACTTACCTGAGTGGACTAGCTTCCTACAAAACAGCGGCAAGCGGTGACTATATTCTTCTGGTGGAGACTTCACATAATATGCGTAGTTACCAAGTCTCTGCAATAGTTTATTTCATATCATAGTATTTTAGCAAAATGTCATGTATAACAAATAATTTACATGTACACACACGCAAAATGAAAACTCGATACAGAAATACATTTGTTTTAAAGCAGGACAGTCAACAACGACGTTTGTTTAAACACCATTCGTTTACAAGTAGCAGGACTAAGAAATAAAATGCAGGTATAGCGTGTTTGGCTACCTAAAGTAACTACATATGTAAGCTAATCGAGCAGGCAACTCACTCAGGGATTTTATATATAGCAAACTAAGGTTTCAAACACTTAGACGTGAAAAGGGCACAAACATCACAAAGACAAAAGAGGCAAAAAGAAAGAAAAAAAAGGAATGGGTGAAGGAAAAAAATGTATCTAATACGAGCCAATTCTGGCAATCTTATTTTCTTGTTTGGATCAGAGCTAGTATATGTCCGCAACAAGTAATTTTTGCAGCTTCAACTGATACGATACATATATACAAACATACATGTACATATACATACATACATACATACAAATATGAATAAAGAAAAACAACTTAATTATGCGCGAAGGCTGTCTTTAAAAGTCTCAAGAACATTCTGCACGTACCAGCAGCAAAAGTTTTGTAGCAAATTAATGTACGATATTGCAAATGAGCGAAGGTGGAGATTCTGTGTTTGTAACAACTATGTCTGAAATAAAGATAAGCATTACTTTGTGATAAAAAAATTGACCATCTTGAACAAATCTCGAAATTTTGGCTTCTGTACATGCTCCCCCCAAAAAAGATAGGACTTTGACTGATTACAATGTCACTTGATCCACATAAATTTAGCTCTCTGAACCAACTGCAGTAAACTTGGCAAACTCAATTATGAGCATATGAAAAGAAACACCATTATTATCCATCAGACGCCTTGATTTTTTGCATGAGACCCTTTTCTTGTTAACAGCGTAGATATAAAGCAGGAGAAAGCGGAATAAGGAAAGTCAAACTATCGATTGGGGAAGCTTAAGCTGTACAATACGAACACTTTTTGTTAGCAAAGAAGCAGTTTTTAACTCTAATTTGTACCTGGGGCACTTCCTGTATGTTGGGAGTAACATGAGCCCAATGAGCGATTTCGTCTATTAACTCATGTTGAAAGCTTGCTGATTTAGCAAGTGCTGCTTCTGAATACCTGTCAATTAACAACAAAAAGTTGATTTATAATTAATATTGTATGACAGTTCATGTATTTCGAAACACAAATGGCAAATCGTCTCTTAAACACATAAATACAGATTCGTACGCACATACACAGGTACAAACATACGTACGTACATTTGTACATACATACATACGTATACTTAACTTGTACAGAAAGAGTCCACTAGTCTAACCAGATCACCGATAATGTACAATTACGTTCTTGAAATGGAAAACACAACTAATATTCGATGTCAAAATATGGGTTTCGTGACCGTAGCAATAAACCTATCAGCTGCCTTGTGACGATTTTCCACCAATATCCCAGTATAGAATGTGAGTTCTGTTGTGATCTTCTGATGATTGATCAACAACAGCCATCTTGCACTGCTCTTATACTCGATGATCATCTTGTGAAGACTCGCTACGAAGCACCTAGTATTCACCAAATACTTACATGTCATCGTATTACTCTACCGAAAAGTCAACCTATGATGACTCGCTAGTTTGCACCTTAAGTATTCTCCATGTGATCCAATGTCACCTTTTAATAGTTCACCATCAACCACCTTGTATTCAAAGATCAGGTTATGATGACTTGTCACCAATTAACCACCCCATATTTACCATGTACTCAAATGCCAGCTTATGATGACTCACCACCAACCAACCAGTGTTGCTCGTGTAAGGTCAACTTATGACTCGCCACCCACCACAAAGTACTCTATCTGTATGCAAAGGTCAGCTTATGAAGACTCGCCACCAACCACGTTCTGTTCATCATGTATACACAGGTCCTTGGGGATGATGCACCACGTCACCAATCACCTATCATTGCTTATATCATATGTTCAAAGATCACTTTCCGATAATTCATTATGTCACAAACCACCTACGGCAGTACTGACCACGTACATGGTTTCAAAGGTCCTTTTACGTCGATTCACCATTGCACCAGCCACTTCCTGTCGTACTGACTAAGTACATGAACTCATAGGTCATCTTATGATGACTCAGCATGCCACTAGCTACCTACTGTACATGGACTCAAAGGTCAGACTATAAAGAGTTGCCATTAGTCTAGTACTGCTCGTGTTCTCAAAGGTCAACTTATGATAACACACCTCCAACGTAGTATTGACTACCTGTATGGATTCAAAGGTCAGCTTATGATGACTTACCACCAACCACCTAGTGCCTGTGTACGCAAAGATTATCTTACAAAGACTCATCACCAAACACCTCTAGAGTATTCTTAATGTAATCAAAGGTCATCCTATGACTTGCCACTCTTTACCTATATAGTGTTGTTCATGTACTGAAATGTCACATTTTAATGACTTACCATCAACCACTTAGTATTGACCATGAACTCAAAGATTAGGTTAGGATAACATGCCACCAACCAACTAGTATTCCCTGTGTTCCAAAAGGTCATCTTATGACTCATCAACAACCACTACTGTAAGTACTGTCCCAATATTCAAAGGTCAACCTATGAATCGCCACCAACCACCTTGTGTTGATCATGCATACAAAGATCCTCAGGGATGATGCACCACGTCACCAATCACCTAGCATTATTTGTGTACTCAAAGATCTTCTTATAATGGATCACCATGCCACAAACCACCTATTGTAGTACTGACCGTGTACACGGATTCAAAGGTCTTCTTTTGTTGATTCACGATCGCACCAACCACTTCCTGTCGTACTGACTAAGTTCATAAATTTAAAGATCATCTTATGATGACTCATCAGCCACCAACTACCTACTGCGCAAGGATTCAAAGGTCGGCTTATGAAGCATAACCACCTGCCACCTGGTATTGACCATCTATTCAAAGATCATCTTTGGCTCACTCGTTATCAACCACCTAGTATTTACCATGTATTGTAGTCAAAGACCATTTTGTGCTGACTCAACTACCTTTTATTAACCAAGATCTTTCAGTAAATACAAAAAATAGGTCATCTTGTTAAGCTCTTAAATTAGGTTCCTTAAGTTAGCTTCCGCTAACAACCTGGGGGTAATCGGTAGGTGTATAGTCACCCCATGTGATTTGTTGCTCTGATTTCTGGGATGCAGACTACAGCAGTAAACAACTTCAATTTGGAACACTTCTTGGGAATAATGAGTAGCAATTTACGAGGTCTGTACTAATTGGAACTGAAGTTTGATCTACGTCGTGGCAATTTTCTAGAAAGCAGGAGGGGAAACTGATGTTGATAAGTTGGTTTTGGATTTTGTAGAACAAAATTGCTTGTGTCAAAAAGTCGTTGGTGTTCAAAGGAGACTTAACCAAGCGAAAATACGAAACCAGATGTGCTAAAGCAAGGGTTGTAATCGTTCTCGACAAAGCATGCAGCATTATCTTGAACCTGTTCAGTTTAACAATTTTGATTAAATCTTTGTTTGTGTGAGGGCTCCATGCTGATGATGCAATAAAGTTTCCAGCAATCATTCAGACTATCGACAAATTTGCTTGCTCTTAAACCCATTCACAGCACAGTCCCGGAGTTCTTCACAGCAAGCCAGGAGACTTGTTTGCTCTGCTACTTTCATTCGAGCAATGGATGGATGATCGTAAGACTCATCTGCAATAAACGCAGAATGTTCCCTTTTGTTGGAAACAGACATACCAAATTGCAGTTTACGATGTCACACTGAATCTGCCAGGTTAGAGCCCATGACTCTAGATTGAAGATTGTAATGGGGACATGCAAGGTCCTACTACTGTGGCGTCTGCAAAGAGCTATAAGGCTGAACCCCCATAGTCAACAGAGTCATTTATGAAGAAAAGGAACAAATGGGTCCCCAGGACAGAGTCTTGGAGGACACCGGAGATAACTTTTAAACGACCGGCCACAAATTGATAACATCTTGTCAGTAAAGCTGGAAATTTCTCGGATGCGTTTCATTTGAGAATCCCTGCATAAAAACCGTGCCATTGGGGCATGATGCTATTAGAATATGTAGTAGGCCTACATGTTGTCCAGTTTGGAAATAATTGGATGAAAAATGTTCTGTGGGTGGCCAAATTGGACGAGGGTACAGGCCAAGCCCTTTCTTGTTGTCAGAGGAGTTTTTATTCAGTTATTTACAACTTATACAAGCAAGTAGTCTTCGAATTATTTTGCTTCGCACTGCACTCACAACTCGTTGAAGAATTTTCAACCATGTGTTTGTGTTTTTGTTCACTTCATGTCTTTTCTACCGTTGAAGTTCTTCTTCAAACACAGGAAAGTTTCCGCCTTGGTTATTTTGGTTAGTGTAAAGACACTATCTTTAGCCGAAATGTCAACGTCAATGTTATCGTCCCTACGGAGGGAAGGGGTCTCCGAAGATGCAGAAACTGAGTGTTGTACTGAAGGTTAAAGCAAAAAAGTATAATGTTGAACTGCAATTAAAGGGAAAACAAAAACTAAACTTTACCTGTTCTCTGTACTTATGTACTTCTTTACATCCTGCAACAAGAAAAGACATCGAGGCTTTATCAAAATCGTAAACGTTCAAGTTGCGAATTTCTACTAGAAATCACTGCATGAAATCACTTTGTCCCCAAGGATTAAGGACGGCTGTTCTATCTTTCTAACGAAAAAGCACTTCCTGTCTTTTTATTGTTGAGTAACTCTTTTATGACAAATTCACAAGTTTCAAACTGCAAAAACCAAAACAACACTGCAATTTGTTTTTCTTAATAGCTTGTTAAGTTTCCAATATGAAGAATTTTGGGTATACAAATAGAAGGCTCGATTAAACTTTGAATATGAGCACCAGCTGATGTCAAAGACATAGAACATAATACACCGAATCGAAATATGGCGGCAATTCAAATATTCTTTTGTCTACATTGAAATTAGCGCAACTAGCCTCGT
>JAOBRG010353376.1:0-13222 GCA_027574985.1 Umimayanthus nakama
GAGAAATCAAACAAAGTGAAAAGGGTGAGAGACCTAAAAACTTTCAAGAAGAAGCTCATATAATAATTCTCCTTAAGCCGCTGTTTGCAACCGAGATGCAACTTGCTTAGTTGGTATTGTTTATTGTGAAGAGAGATTGATTTCTTCATAAAATACAGAAATATGTGAAGAATTAATATTGCACGCAAGGGTGGATTAGTTAATCTTTATCCATAAATTTACTAGAACTTCACAGTACTCACAAAAGTTTTAAGATGGTCCAGAATTTTACAATAAACGGAGATGACGTATCAAAATGAGTTGTAGATATTAAATTTGAACACAAAGTCATCCGTCCGCTCCTTAGAACTTTCGGTGAAGAAAATGAAAACGCTCAAACTTGCAACTGAAACGTCTTTTGTACCTGTTAGTTTGATATTATTGTTTGAAATTAAGGTTGTGTTATACACTATTCTTTCAATGATTTTTGTCTGAGCGTTTATACGGAGGTAATTAATGACTTGCCGCCATCTCTCTCTCAATATGCTCATTATACTCAGTATGTCTTGATGTTTCCCTAATAGTTCGCCATACTCTCGAAAACTATAACAAATAGGTTGTGAATACCATTCAGTCTGACGCCAGTTCTGTTGACTGTACGAAGTTCGATAACTAAAATGTGACGCGCTTGCACATGTTGTAAGTAGCTAAGCCGTCTTGCAATGTTCTTCGCAAATGTAAAAAGATTTCTTAACCTGCTTGCAATGGTTTTTGTGGGTGAAACAATCCGTCTTACTTTACCTTATGCACATTGCTGTCAAACCAGAGCGTTGCGTGTGAGTAGTGCTGGATGGCACCATTGTTTGAGTGAAAGTTGATAAATGATAAATTTCTCGAGGAAGGAAGGAAATAATATCAGCAAATGTCACGCAACGTACGAATCCCTGGATTAAACTCGAATGACTATGTGACAGGAGGGGGATGATGACCATTGTTTCAACCATCAATCCTGCGCTTAAGTTATTAGTCACTGGTTCTTTTCTGTTGTTACTGTAACATTTAGCCAAATCACTTTGCTAATTATTAATTGTTGTTCTTGTTTTCGCAGATAACGATTAGTGCCAAACTTCACTACTTTAGGATTAATTTTAAGTCAAAATCTTGTATTTTCAAGGTGGACTCCAATCGCGATATTGATGATGTATTCGCAGACGTTATGAAGATTTTCGGGGAACTCCCCCCTAAAGAAGTGCGCAAAGTGAAGAGGAAGAAGAAAAAGATCCCGGCGGATGCTGAAACTGATTGGGTAGAGGAGTGGGAAACTTTCTCAGGACAAAGGATTGTCTTCGTTTTAGGTACGAGTTGTCTGTGTGGCCGTGTCTGTCTTGAACGTATCTGTGTGTCTGAAATGTGTCTGTGTAACTGTAGCATGTCTGTGTATCTGGAACGTTACTGTCTGGAACGTGTCTTATTGTCTGTAAATGTGGAGCGTGTCTAAGTGTTTCGAAGGTGCCTGTTTGTTTTGAACATGTCTGTGTATCTGGAACGTGTATATATGTCTGGAACATGTCTTTGTATTTGCAACGTGTCTGTGTATGTGGAACGTGTCGATGTGTCTGAAACATGTCAATATGCCTAGAAAGTGTCTGTGTCTCTAGACCGTGCCTGTGTGCCTTGAAGATGTCTGTGTATCTGAAGCGTGTCTTTGTGTCTGGAACATGTCTGCGTGCCTGGAATGTGTTGTGTGTGGATCATGTCTGTGTAAGGCTGCATTCATTATGTATTTTTTTAAGATTCTGTCTAGCTTCTGTAATAGTTTTTATAAAAGTGAAAAGAATTGCCCCATACCCCGACTACGCCAAGTTGCCAAAATACCATTATAAAGACGTGTTTGACACCACGTCTTTGCGTGGCAAAGATAACACAACTCGTGAGATTGATGACTTTTTGCCGAGAGTGCAGTTGAAGAAGCATTTCCATGATGGAAGAGTTAGCTTAGAAAAGCCTGAAACGATAGAGCGGTTTTGTAAGCAGTACATTGTCGAAGAAGATCACACATGAACGTATTTGAATCATCTTTTGACATTACAACGGACCAGTGCAATTAGACAAAACCAGAGAACGAAAAACGAAAGGATGCGAACAATATGACTGGAAGACTATCGCGTCCACGTTTGAAACATGAACAAGCTACACGTCGAAGAGTTTAACAAATATTTAGACCATCATAAACTTTATCTCCTTGAGAAGAAAAATGATAAGATAAGGAGAATTATGGCGCATGTCGAGCTCGAGAGGAATGATGTTGAACCTGAAAATGAGCGTGAAGAGGATAACAGCAGCGGAGATGAATCCGGGGATGAGTGTGATAGCGAGAGTGATGACAATGATGAGGTTGTTGCTTGTGTCAACGAGAGTGACAGTGAAACGATGTTCCCTGTTAAAAATACCCCTGGTACTACACCAGTTGCGGTTCCAAGGGAGGGGGCTAGGGGGCCTGTGCCCCCCTCCTTTTGGATTTTCTCTTCTTTTTTTTACAAAAACAAAATTTTGTAACAAAAACCTAGTACTAAATGAGTAAGAAATTCCTCTCAAAATGCTTGAAAAGGCCATTTTAGAGACTAAAATTTTCAAAAATTTCTGGGGGAGCATGCAAGGCGCGAGCTTTGTCCCCTCCCTTTTGAAAATCCTGGATCCACCCCTGTACACGCACACGAGCTGGCAGAGTATCTATACCTAGTTCGCGCTACTTAGACTGGCTGGAAACAGTTGATCGAAGCAATCTCGAGGTTCTTGTTAGCATGGCTCATGAGATTTGAAATATAAGTAGTGTACTAATATAGCTATAAATTTTGATATTTCTTGAGAGGGAGGGGGTACTCATTTTTCAACTAATTGCTGGGAGGAATGTAAAAAATTATGGGGACCTTTGGGAGGATGGCAAAAAGTGAGCCGCTGAAAAAATATCCCCCCCCCCCCTGTAGCATACAGAATGAATGCAGCCTAACTGGAGCGTGTTCATGAGTCTGGAACGTATTTGTGTCTCTGGACAGTGACTATGTGTCTGGAACGTGTCTGTGTGTCTGGAAGATGTCTGCGTATCTGGAAGATATCCAAGTGTCTGAAACGCGTCTGTGTGTCTGGAACGTGTCTGTGTGCCTGGAACGTGTCCGTGGGTCTGGAACGTGTCTATGTGTCTTGATGGAGTCTTTGTGTCTTGAAGGATGTTTTGTGTCTGGAACGTGTCTGTAGTGCCTGTCTGTATCTGTAACTTACAAGTGTGGATGGTGTCTGAGTGTCTAGAATGTGTTTCGTTACCTGTACCTCCTTTTTTACTCTTATTTTGCTGACTCTTCCATGCGGTTACCTTTGTATTTGGCTCTACGTTTACCTTTATCTTGGTTTTTACCAATTCCTTTTCCCTTCACTTTATAGTCTACCTTCACCGTTAAGTCAAACTTTACCTTAAGTTACACTGACTTTCACCTTCACCATTACCTTCAACTTGCACTTGTAGGTGGTCCGGGATCAGGTAAAGGGACTCAGTGTGCCCGTATTACTGAGAAGTTTGGACACGTGCATCTCTCAACCGGCGACCTGTTGCGTGCTGTGGTGGAGTCTGGGACCAAGCGAGGCAACAAACTCGTAGAAATTATGAAAAAAGGGGAACTTGTACCCAAGGTAGGTTTAGTTTGTTTGCAGTTTTATCGTACTCTGGCCGGATAGTCTGCAGGAAGGAGAAACAGCGAATTGAGACATAATGGGAAGAGGGAAAGTGGAGGAAGTCTTCCTTTCTAAATCTGTCACTTGCCACTACATTTTCCCTACGTATCGTCTCTTGTGCTGTAACAAGGCAAAAAGAACAGATTCATCTGGTTGACGAAATGTTAAAACGTGCTCACTGACGAGTTAGGAGTGATCCGTCTGTGTGCGTGTGTATGTGTGAAAGAGAGATAGAGAGTATATTCGGGTGAGTGAGTATGGGCGGTGTGTATCTGTTTGTAATTACATGTATGTAGGTGAGCAAAACACTTAAGCGTTCGATTGATCGTTCACAGGATTTATTAGGATTATGTGGAATAGAAGCATTGACCCCTTCACTTGAGCAGCATGACACAAAGCAAGCGGTAGTGTTTAAAGTTCACTCCCTTTTTGAGTTTGGCTAATCAGTCTCACTGTTAGCCTCTTCCAGGGAGAATTTCGAAATCTTCTCTAATGCATTTCTATTTATAAACACGCTCAATTAAACGCACCCTTGCTGAACAGGTGCCAATGGTGTGTTTGTTTATGTTTCATTGATACACCTAATTCAAAAAAGGTTGTCTTCTGAGTTGTTGCATTGTGCATTGTGCATGGTTGCATACCAAGTCCGCATGCACCATGGATGTAACGAACTTTTAAATTAATGTGCAATGCATGCCAAGACCGCAAAACATTGTAGTTCAAATTGCTTCCATGGCTAATACAGGGAATGTTGCTGTCTTATAATAGGCACCGACAATGCTATTTAAAACTTCGTTAAAACCATGGTGCGTTGCGGTCTGGATATGAAACAATGCGCAATGCTTAATGCAACAATTCACAAGACAACCTTTTTTGAACTAGGTGTATGTCTAGCTATAATTAAACTGTTTATCTTGATTTAATTTAACTATAGTTAACTGTGTTGAAATAAGAGAAGTAATGTCCAATGATGATAATAATAACGGTTCTTTGTACGCATTTTGCTGAGCCCCAACGCGTTTACCAAAACAGTAAAACAATTATGTTAAACTATCTGTTAATTATATCTATTACTCTACAATTTCAAAGTACAATAAAAAAAGAAGTTAAAACAATATTCATTGTGTTACAAAAATTAAGATAGATAATATTGATTAAAAGAAAGCCTCTCTAAACAGAAATGTTTTAAGATCATTTTTAAAACTGTTAAGGGTTTGTGTGTCTCGTTAAATGCCCGGTAGTCTGTTCCAGTTTTTTGGTCCAGCTACAGAAAACGCCCTATCTCCGTAAGTCGCAGTTTTGGTCTTTGGAATAGCCAGTAGTGACCTACATAATGGCTACCAAACCCTCGTAAGCTTCCAGTAAACCCAACAAGTGAATGTGTTGATGTGCGTTTGTTCTTGTAGGAAACTGTGATTGAATTGCTGCGTGATGCGATGCTCAAATACCCGGATGCTCCAGGTTTCCTGATCGACGGGTTTCCGCGCGAGATCAAGCAGGGAACACAGTTTGAGTCGGAGGTAATAAAAGAAAAAATACGTAATTTGTTTAAAACAGTAAGGTAAGGAATGTTGCGATGCCGTTGCACTCATTGCTGCAGATGAACACTGATCGTTGGAAATTCAAAGATACTTGTTATCATTTTCATTAAATTATCATTATCTTTACCATTGTTATCATAATTAGCATCTTGACTTTAATAACAACAATTACGAGAGAAATGAGATTATTACTTTTATTATGAAAATCATTATTAGTTCTTTATATAACTATTTGTGCTCTTATTCAGTGTTATTGTGCATATGGTTTATTGGCATTCGATTCATTGTTACTATTAATGTTAAGAAACATACTCAGCTGAAGTAAGTCGATTTTATCAAAACTGTTGGAACATCAACTGTGTCCACTTTGGTTATATGTCTAAAATCCCAGGTACTGCGATAGTGAACGTGGCTAGAAGTATTTCTCCTCAGAAAAAAATTGCTTGCTATAAACCGAGCCGTTTGGCTCTGCCGTGCCTGACTCGTATCGGGACTCACACGCATTTTTTTACAAGAACCAGTAACCTTCGGATCAGTCTGGGCTGTTCTTAATTTTTTTTGCGATTTCAGCCTCGAATTGTTCTTAAGCTGTTCTTATTTTCTGATATTACTAAACAGTGAATTAGTTGCCCGAAAAAATAAATGTAAAACGGCGCTAAAAGAATACGTGTTTGAAGCTGTCAATACAGCGCTCGCGAACGTGACAAGCTTGCTTATCAACAATCCAGCACCCGATGGCAACGAACAAGCTAAACTGTGACAAGTTTTGTTTTCATGTACATCTCAATCTGTGTACAAGGATTAAATAAACTTCTTAAATTTCAGTTCTGATCAAAATCTCAGCCTGGTGATTGTTCTTAGCTTGTTCTTAATTCATATGCCAATCTCAGCCTGGGTGTTCTTATAAAGTTTTTTCTTTTAAAAACGCGTGTATTTTTCAATTGACATTTCTTCTGGAAAGGATCTTGCGTACGTAATTGTGCCATACTGAGCCATTTTTCTACTTCAGGTCGTCGAGTGCCACTTTGTTCTCTTCTTCGAATCCACTGATGAAGTCATGGAGGCCAGACTGCTCAAGCGAGGAGAGACTAGCGGAAGAGCGGACGACAACGCTGACACAATCAAGAAGCGAATCCAAGTCTTTCTAGAGAAAACATTGCCGGTGGTAGAACACTACGAAAAGCAAGACAAAATAAAAAAGGTAGGTTAGTCAGCCAACACTAGGCTTTTTTTTTTGGTCGTTAAGGTTTTACTTATGGAAAGTACATGATTTTAGTTTCTGTTTGCAGGTGCGCTTGAAAACCCTTGAAATACAAAGTTTTGCCAAAAATCCTTGAAAAATTCTGAAATTTTCTCCTAAAGGAAAACTATATCAACTTATTGCACAATAATTAATGAAAACTTTCGATATTAAAGTGTGCACCAGTTCAATTTTGTGTGTCAAGTTGTGTCAAAGGGCCAGCCAGTTACCCTCCCCCCCCTCTCCCGTCTCACACCTCAGTACAAGATCTCACCGAAAGGTTTAGCGCTTGACTTTGTCAACAAAATCACGAATTTGAGACAGTCTATACTGAACTGCTCAACACATACACAGTATACACATACTGCGAGCATCATACCACCCTGTAACTGCTCATTCACGAAATTTGATGAGGTCATCTCGGAAGCTGTACGCGAGATCATTGAAAAGTCTCCCTCCAAGTCATGCCCCTCCGATCCTATTCCAACGCGGACTTTATAGTCCTGCCTGCAGGTGCTACTTCCGGTGATAACAAATCTAGTGAATCTGTCACTGCAGAAGGGCGTTTTCCCCGATGCGTTCAAGGAGGGCCGAGTGCTACCGAAAATCAAGAATGTCTCGCTGGACAAAGAAGATCTTAACAGCTTTCGGCCAATCACAAATTTGACATTTGTGTCGAAAGTTATTGAAAGAACTGCTGCCTGTCAAACACATCTTTATTTGACGTCGAACAAACTCTACCGGAAGCTACAAGCAGCTTACCAGCAACGCCACAGCACAGAGACTGCCCTCCTATGGGTCCACAATGATATCCTTGGAGCCATTGATAACAAAAACGAAGTCATTCTCGTCGTCTTAGACCTCTCTGCTGCGTTTGACACAATAGATCACGAAATTCTCGTCAGAAGACTACGCACACAGTTTGGCTTCACTAATACTGTTTTTCAGTGGTTCGAATCGTATATCTAGAGCCGCTCCCAGAAGGTAGTGATCGGACGCACGGAGTCGACTTCCCAACCACTTACACCTGGTGTCCCTTTAGGATTACTACTGGGCCCGTTGCTGTTCGTCCTCTACCTCGCCCCTCTGGAGAAAATAATAAAATCTCACGGACTCGATTGCATTTTCTACGCAGATGATTCTCAAATCTATATCACTATAAATCACGATGGCAGAGACACCGCCATAGCCGTACTCGAACAATGTATTTCTGACTTCCAGGCATTTTTCAAAGCTAGTAATCTTAGCTGTAATCCTACTAAAACTGATATAGTCCACTTTTACTCAAGGTTCTCAAATCTTTCAACGATATCCAGTATCAATATAAGTCAGCACGTAGTATCTACTAGTAAGAAAGCGCGCAACCTAGGAGTAATTTTTGATAGTCACCTAACTATGTCCAGCCATATTAATAGTATATGTCGCTCAGCTTCTTTAACATCGGCAGAGTGAGAAAATACCTTAATCAGGCGAAAACAGAGCGTTTAGTCCACGCCTTTATCACATCTAGGCTAGACTATTGCAATAGTTTGCTATACGGACTACCTGCCAAGGAGATCAACAAACTCCAGTGCCTGCAAACTCTGCGGCAAGGCTTGTTACGAAATCCAAACTCCGTGAGCACATAACACCGGTATTTTAAAAAAAAGTTGCACTGGCTCCCAGTAGATCATAGAATAATATTCAAGGTCTTACTAATAACTTTCAAGATCATCTGCGGTTGTGCTCCGGCGTATTTGAAGGACTTGCTAGAACTCTACGTTCCCAGGCGTTCTTTACACTCTGCTACACAAGGCCTATTAGTCGCCCCGAAATCATCCACCCGTACCTATGGGGACAGGGCATTCTCGGTCGCCGCACCGAAACTGTGGAACAATTTACCAACAAGCCTAAGGACAGCGACTTCTATACGCTCATTTAAAACAAGTACAAAGACCTATCTATTCCAGGACGCCTTCTATCCGAATTATTTTATTTACTTTTAATGATCTGTATAGTTAGCATACATGCGTATTTATAGTTTTAATAATTAGGTAATATCATTAGTATTTGTATTTTTATTCCAACCAGAAGTATTGTAAGCGCATTGAGGCTTTGCGAAATGCGCATCTAAGAACTGTAAGTTAAATTAAATTAAAATAAAGGGAAAAGGTGAGTTGGCTTGAAGTACGAGCGAGCGCGCGACAACAGTATCCTTGTAGCGTGGCTTATCAGCTCCGCATGCCGGCAGTGCTCGTATAAACAGCCTTTGCTGCTCGTGGTTCAATAGCAGTAGCAGTTTTATTATATCTCCCTGAAGAGCTTTTCGTATAAAAATTACATGACGTGTTAACTTAACAATGCAAGTGATTAAAAGCAATAAAACTTCCTAAATTGTAAAAATAAGCTGTAGTTCTGCTCTGCAGTGGCTAAAATTTCTGCTTGCTATACCTTATTTTATTGGAAAAGTTTGATGCGACTCTTTACAAATATATAAAAGATACTATGGCAGTTTCACATTTCTGATGTAGTTTAAACTGATGGTTGCGATAAAACAAGAGTGATCTTTATAGACTTTAATAAACTCTGATCATGGGCATAGCAGTAGTTTGGGGGTTTTTATAACCTACCTTCTTCATTATACTTTGTTATTTGTTATGCTTGTGCTCAAATATTGCCAGTAAAAATGCCAAATCGCGCAGAACCAAATCCAAAGAACCCTGAACTTACTGATTTTAAATTTGTCGCTAGTGCTGAATGACTCTTGTCAGTCTTGAGACAGTTCTCAAATTGCATGTGAGATTTTTTCTGACAGTTTCAGTAGCATTCACCAATAACAAGTTGACGTTGATGAATGTAAATTATATATAAGAGTCTTTGGATATGAACAGTTCAAAGAAAAATTTGGCTAGTTTTTGAATATTTATTTGATGTTAAGCAGGGTTTTCCTGGATGAGAATAATTAGTAACGTCATAGAAACGGTTGAGCCAGTGTTAATTAAATCATTTCATATTTGTCAAATGCACTTGCTTTGCAAAAATAACCTTGAGCCGAGTACACCGTGTCCGTCATGCAATACTTGGAAATTATATTTTTAAACTAAAACATGTTACCTGCAACGTTTAAATAGAAAGCTTTTCACACGTAAAGTGTAAACACCAAAGTTTTGTGGACATGCTTCTAATCTATATTTATTCGACGGCGTCCTTTGATAAAAACAATTGCGAGCGAACAAATTAATTTGCAAATGCAAATGCGATCACGCAATGTTCGAGTGCATGTCCCGTCTACTTGAGCAGTGTGTAGAGGCAATATCCAAACGCTACACAATTAACCACGGTACGAAATCCATGGTAGCGATTCCACGCGTTGATGTGACTGCGGATATAGCCGTCGCTTTTCTCCGAAACGACCGCGTCATCGTAGATGGGGTCGATGGAGTTTGGCTTGAGAATAAGCAAAGTATATGGCATGTTGATTGTGAGGATTCCAGCATTTACCAGCCAGGGAAGCCCCTTGGATGGTTTGGCATAGTAAGCTCCTGCCCCAGCCGCGCAAAGCGCCAAATGGATAACCATCTGCTGTTTCTTGGCAAGATCAAAAGTTTCTTTCCACTGTCGATGGCAGGATTTCGTGTCTTCAATTGTCATGCGTGAAGGGTGCTCAATAGTATTGATGTAAAAAGCGCTACCGGCAAACATTCCGGACCCAAACGTGCAAACACCGGCCAGGACTTTGTACGTAGTTTCTGCATCCATTTTGAGCGAATTATTTGCTGTTAGTTCAGTTTTGACTGAGGACACTGTACAAATATACAACCAGGAGCACACCTTGCCTCGCTGTGCTGTGTAGCGTTAAAGTAAATAATGTAATTGTGCTCTCGTGCGCATGTCAGTAACAACCTCCCGTATTTAAAATAGCGCCTTGATGGAACCGAGGCCCCGGCCTAGCGAAGACACGCAAAGTTTTGACGACTTGAACAATTTTGTGGCGAACAATATTAAACTTTTATTGTAATGACAATTTATTAAATTTGATATTTAATTAAAAACAAGGTAGAATTTTGGAATGTGTGGCAATGGCAGGAACATTTTTTTCTGTCCAGAAAATTTTGCCTTGTCTGTATTCAGCTATTAAAAGGACAGGTCTAACTGAAATGACACCAATATTTTTTGTTATGGGATTCTATTTGTAACACTGATTGTTGTGATGCAACCTTTATCATTCTGCAATGATTAATTCTTTAGATGCTAAGCATTAAATTTTGAAGTTGTTAAATGTCAAGTGTGAAAAGATAAAACAAAAAATAAGAGCTTTCTTGATTTTTTTGTACACGCCATTTCAATTTTTTCACCGTGGAGTAGAAAAGTGTTCTGACACGTTGTTACAGATAATCCAATGACATCGCTACCGTTCCTAATTTTCAGACATCCAAAGTTTTAGAAAATTGCCCAGTTTCTTGGCAATTGGTACATTTGTGACGTCATGTTCTTTAAACATTTTCTCTTGACATCACAAAAACTATTCATCGTGGGATGATAACGTTTGTACATCTCCGTCCCAAAATCCCCTGCGTCTCCACTCTCCCGCTTCCTAAAAAGGACTGGGTACGAGTCTGTACCAGTGTCCAGAAATAAGTTGGGCCGGTCATTCTGCTTTTGTGTTGTGTGATAACAATACATTATTATATCAAAAAAACAGGTGGATGCAAACCGTGACATTGAAGATGTGTGTCAAGATGTGTTTAAGATATTTGGAGAGCTTCCCAAACTGGAGCGGAAATACGTAAGAGTTGGTAAGTGATGTAGACCACTGGAGACAAAAAGTGTGAACTAACATTTTGTCAAAACTCGAATACTAACAACAACAGTACACTCTTTTTTTAGAAGAAAAAAACTGTAAAATATCGAGGCTGAAAATCGCGAAAATTTTAAAAATATTTTAAGAATAATGCTGAGGATGAGATTTTGTTAAGAATATAATTTTGTGCAGCATATAAATATGTTTACAATAAAATTGAATTATTTGGAATTTGTAAATAATTTTCGGTAAAAATTGCCAACAACGAAAATTTCAAGTAACCGTTTAGCCGTACCATATCACTCCTGCACGAAGTTCGTGACAGGTCTGTTCAGTAAGTGACCAAAACTGCTAAAACTCATAACTATTCTGTTGACCTTCAATACAATAACCATCTATTATAAACTGCTTTTCAATATAACGAAAACTATGTCTCACATATTTACGGTTCCCTTATACCAGCAGGAGGCGAGAGTCACGTGACTATTGCTCTGTATTCTGAGAATATTTTAAGAATATTTTCAACCTAAAAAGGCCAAAAAGATCAGAATGTTGAGCTAGAAACAGGTGGCCTTTATAGAGGAAAAATTACAAAGATGACTAGTCAGAACACCTTAATAAATACGGTTACCGTTCACGTTGAGACGGTTTAAAATTTCGAAATTGAGGTTTTCGTTGAAAATAAATATACATTACAAATAAACTTCTGGTAAAAAGAATGTTTTTCAATACGTCTTAAAGTTTGCGATATACGAGTCCGGAAGTATAAAATTGTATGACGCGCGGCGTACTTTAGGAGTGAGTTTCTCGAGACATGTTTTGGCTAAAGCTGCGACAATGCAAAGGATCATTGCTCCCTCAATTTTTAACCTCATACCGTCAAATTTGGCAAGTTCATAAAATAATAGCTGAAGATGGACTCCACCGAATGCATGGACTCCGTTAAAACCGTCCTGGCGAATTCTGAAATTCCGCTCTAAATATTTTTTATGACTCATTCAGGGCAGTCTTGTACGCTGCAAATAGGTAGTTTTCTTCAAATACCTGCAAAAATGACGCGTACAATTATAAATCGCCAGGACGGAATTAGAGTAAAAATTGTGCTGAATCTCACAAACAAACTAAAAAAGGTTGAAATTGAAACTTACAGCCGCATTGACATCTAGAAGTGAAACAAACAGTTTGAATTATGTTGCCCGCTTTCGTTTATAAACCAAAATTTTTAATCAATTTTTTCACTATCATTAAGATAATTTCATAAGCCAGTTTCCACTGATATACGGGTTTGTGGGTGTCCGATGCGTGTTAACTTAGTTACATAAAAACAGGAAAACTGAAAACACCGCTCAAGGTGAACGCTAACCTTAAATACGTTCAACTAGCGCTTGTTTTCGCCGCAGACTTGCGTTGACTTGATTTGAATGCATCGACAGGCATTCGGGTGAAAGCTGGTTCAATTTCAAAGACAGTGTATGTTATTGAAAATCAAAGCAAGTCAACCCAAGTTGGTGCCGGGCCAAAGATAAACACAAATTAAAAAACTGCACTATCTTGTTTTGAGTTGCAAGTCCACAAAATATGGCAAATGGAAAGCGAATAGGCCTTTTGCAACAACAGGTCACATGGTGCAAAATCCGTCATACTGGATTGCAAAAGAATGTATAAGCCTACAACATAACAAGCAAGTAACTAGAAAAGTGTGATTTTTCATTGTTTGTATTTCCCCGTGGAGACTTGCCCATTCTTTTGCTCTCCAGTATGGCGGACTTTGTACCATGTGAACTGTTGTTGCAAAAGGCCTATTGCATTTTGCAAAAGTAATAAACTATCAAAAAAATTGTACATGTATTGATAATAGTGTTAACCGTCCGTGTGACAGACAGAAACGCCGAAAACAACGGAAGACCGCTTCCCCAATTTTCAGTATTATCACAGAGCTCAGAGACAAGACTCTTCAAC
>JAOBRG010353387.1:0-13219 GCA_027574985.1 Umimayanthus nakama
ATGCACGCGGGAAGTTGGGAGAGCACGAGAGAAGCGTTTGAGTGGCACGAGGCGAAGCCGAGTGCTTCTCTAGCTTCGCGAGTGCTCTCCCAGCTTCTCAAGTGCATCCAAAACTCGATAGAGGCACAGCTTAAGTATGGACCATTTCTTTTAGAACATTGCCATTTTATAAGAAACCTGATTAAATACAGATATTCTCCTAAACTATTGCGAGCGTTTTGATTGGTCGAATTCAATCACGCGATTTGATAGACGCACGGGCGTGCGTCTATCGAGATTTAGATGCACGTTCGCGCCATACCAAAAGCGCGCGAAAAATTGCCAGCTATGTTCTAAAGTGCATTCTTTCGGCTAAATACTTTTGTAAGCTTCCAATCAATATATAGCTTTATGAGTACTTACATATATTAACGTACGGAGTTACGGCTGTTAGTAGAAAAAGTACACAAGTCAAACTAGACGGTATTTGTACCTTAAAAGGGGTTTTATACCACCAGTTTACAAGAATAACTTCTACTCATCATACAAAAATATCCTTTCATGAAATGGTAATATAACTTACAAGATTTTTAAAAATATATTAATACTGTCAATAGACCTACTGTTTTTTAAGATCTACAGCAATGGTCGTACTAAATATCAGAATCAGTAAGAATGCAAATATATATATAGTAGGCTTATGTTTCGGTTTTTATCGTGACACAGTGCTCGGTACATAAAAGAAGAGCGTTTATATATGTCATAGGGAAAAAATAAAAAAGGGACTACATTTTCATCCCTACAAGCCTGTAGGTCACGAAAATTCTTTTCATTAATAAATCCCCTGAAGAGTGAGTTCATCACGAAACAGGCTTGTAGGGATAAAAATGTAGTCTCTTTGTTTATTTTTCCCTATGACATATACACACTTAATTGCAAAAACTCTGCTTTTGAATTATGTGTACAAAATTTGTTTACCTTTTGTATTTCCATGAAATATTTGATGACACTGCTGTGGGGACATTTACAAAAGGTAGGTGGAAGATGCTTGATTAAAGGTGTTACCAATTTTAGAAAAAAACATTTTTGTGAAACTCTTTTCAACTAATCACACCTCTTATTAGACAGCAGTAATTAGCTTTTGTTATGGGTCTTCACTTGTCAACTACCTTTTTGATGAAGATATAAAATTAAAAGCAATACTATATCTGCCCTATATATATATATTAAAAGCAGAAGTTTTGCAACCAAGTGTATACATATTTTTAAACTTGCAGTAACAAGGTTTCTGCCCCCAAATCAACAATATATTTTTTAGATCAGATGTTTTGTTCCTTCACATCATTCTCCGATTCTGGGGTAAAAGGGGGAATACTAGGCTTATCGATCATGCAAAATACTGTTGCGCTGGTCTCGAAATTATCCCGTTTCCTAGCAACCGTTGTCTGGTCAAGTGCAGTGACGAGAGCAATTCTCATATCCGGTAGCTTCGTATTACCATTCAGTATAGTTAATGGCGATCACACTTGCGTTGAATTGGTCTAAATACGAAAATACGTTACCTTGGCCCTACTTTATGTTCTGTAGAGGAAGTTAAAACCCTAAGGATGGATTTGCTGTGATTGCGTGGTTTGGGTATGAATTCTGTGAGGAGACGTGGAGAAGATAGTGAGTACGTTAGTTTATAATCATACTTTTCGTAATTTGATAAACCTTTTGCACTCTGACTAGACTGTACACAACTAATGCTACTAAAAGTAGAAGTTAGACACAATCTCTGTGTATTGGTAAGAGTGTGGAATGCTGAAGGCAACGCAAGAAAAATTTGTTACAGCAATATAAAGCACTTTCAATTGCGAAGCTAAAATGTTTACCAAAGGACGTTTTGGACCGCTCTATATTCTCATCGCGTTGTAAGGTTAAAGTACTTCAGTTATGAATTTTCACTCAAGTCACCTTCAACTTTCATTTGGAAGTGTGTACGATGCTTACAGAAAATTCCACTAATTGTAGAATGGTCTTACGTTTTACTTTCAAACGAGATCCGAACACAAAAAAATGCTTAAATCTTTAATTATACACCCGTGCATCAGTGTCCAAGTTTAAAAGTGATGTTATTGCCATGGTTGAATAGAGGCAGAGCAGTAGAAAGTAACTTCTGAGGTCAGCGATCTTAATTCTTACAAACTGTCGGTTTTAGGATATCGTTGCTAGCAGTTCAGTTACCAACAGTTCGAATAGTTTGTACTTCTCTTGTGAGTAGGTAAGACAAAGCAAAACTACCTTAAATAATTTTGTATTTTTCAACAAGCAGTTGCTGATGTGATTTCTGTCTTAGGGCTCTCTAAATTTCTTTAATAGGTCAGACATGACACGATGGACTCCTATTTCAGTTGAGCGCCCAAGTATTCCGATAAATTTAACACTTTAAATACGGTAGTAAGTTTTGAACTTTTTTGCTTGTATTTGGTTCGAAATATCATCAAAGACGAGAGACGATTTATAACTTTGATTTTAGTTAAAACAAAACAGACGGATCAACATTTACACGAATAACACCAAGGATTCCAAGCGATAGGAGGTTGTGGTTCAGAATACGTCTTGACGTGTTAAATGTTTGTTGCATAAATATTCGTATTGCATAAAACTATTACAATTGCACGTTTTCTTTAAAGAACAAAAGTCAAGTTTGGGATGTAGGTTTGGCTTTTGCATGAAAATAAACTTGTTAGAGGAATATACTAGACACGCAAACGGCAGTTGGAATTTCCGTGCGTTCGTTGGCTTCCGCCCACATTTGCATTGTGCAATCTGAAATCTTGTTGATATAAGATATGTGTGCGATACAGCACTAAATGGTGCCCGCATTAATTAACACCTCGATTGCATGGTACTTTCGCTATAACTGGTTTTTGTTTCTACAAAATGATTATAACTACAAAAAGCAACAACAAGTAAAACTTCGTCAGTAACGAGCGGGCATAACTTTCCACTAAATCATCATGACACATGGCACAATTTCTGAGTGAGCGGCAATATTTTCTAGATTATTACTAAACCACATCTTTACAAAAGCTCTTTGTGGAGCCCGAGCACCAGGAAGGTGGAAAGAATGAGTCAAACCGAGATGGCGGATGTCGGAACTTCTTCAGTGCACACATTATGGACCGGGCTTCTTTTGATAATTTCTAATTGCAAAGTTAATTTTCTCAGGCCATAAAGTCGTGGCCCGATTGGCATTGTCGCATGACCAGTTATAATGATATATAGTACAACATCTGTGAGGTTATTACATGATTAATGTCTGAAATATTGTATCTCTACGGGATAACGATAACCTTGTACCAAAATACAACTAAACCACTGTTAAAAGTGTTATATTGAAAATCGATACTCCGTATCGGACCGCTTTCTCCCTATATTCGACCTGTTCACTTTGCTGCTTTTTCACGGCCGTGCATCGAGTTATGTCACCTTTATAAAAGGGTGACAATGTGCTACTGCTTTTAAATGCTGAGCCTGAGGGTTGGTTTGACACGTGTAATAAAAAGAGGATTCCTGAGCGTTTTCGTGTGGTAAGCAATTGAGCAATACAGGCGCCTACAGGGCGATTGATGTATCTCGCCGTGTTCGCAAGGGGTGCAACAGAGAACTCCACTTTAAGAGGTATCACGGCACGGTTTTGAGTGATAAAAGTTCGTGACTGGGGAAGCTTCTTCTTTATTCCTAGTCCCCTTACAACATTCCGGCTCAGCATTCAAGAAATGTTGGCCAAAAAGAGGAGAAGAAAAAGAGCAAATCTTTTACACAAATTATACGAAGAATGTTAGTCTTACTTTTAATCAATTTTGGATAATTATAAAAATAAATATATTATTTTGATTAGAAACAGACTTAAATACAAACTAACAAAATTAAAAAGAACTACGGACTAAAAAATGCCTACTCACTCCTATCAAAAGATTTTATTAATGCTATTTAACTTAAGTTTTGCTCTTATGTTACATATTTATGATATTGATGGTTTTAACCAATTTAGTAAAGTATATGTTTAGACCCCTGCCTTGTTTCTTATACTTTCTGTTTGCTATGTTACAAATCGTGATGGCGGTAAAAGAATGGTTTGATAGATTCATTAACAAATACTATTGAAGTGGCAAGATCTTTGCATGCATGATAAAAAAGAAACTAAAACTTTCCAAGCAACTCAGTTGTACTTGTATAAAAAAGTCGAGTATATTTAATTATCTTTTATTTTCTTCAATTAATACACAATGTTTTAAAAGGCGGCTTTCTCATATGATCCCCCGCCTATGGTTTTAGACTATCAAAGCATGGTTTCGGTCGCCATCTTGAACCGGGAGCAGTCGCGGCAAAAGTTGCAGCAAATGTATGCAAGTTATTCCATTTTTAACCCTTAAAACTTTGCTATTGTGTGTAACTTTGCTATAAAACTTGACTTTTTAAAGGTATTGATATTGAGATTATATAGTCAATATAAAGAAAAGATTAATGTTAAATGTTCGTAGTCAAAATTTCAAAACTTCATACGAACCCTTGAATCGAAACTTTACGATTTGTTTAGATTTCTTAAAGTTCCATAGTGAAACAGAATTTTAGTGGCTGGACAACTAAAATAATTAAAACGAAGCTAATCTATTCAGGTGCCCAATATCGAGCAAATATATATGAACCAGGAAAGTGGATCTAAGTAAGAAATTAAACTAGAGCAAAGAAAAAAATCCCGAAGCATGACAGCCAATCCATGATTTTGGTGCCACAGCAGCACACGCGGGGTACTGACATACTCGGGTCTTCTACTGAGGCAGATTCAGTTGACACTGTTAGATGAACTAAGACTAGAAGTACATTAATCACATACGGCTCTCAGGCAGTGGAAAGCTTTGTGGTTACGCTGCTATAGTTACTCAGTAGAGAGCCTTTTGAAACTTAGTAATTATGTAAAGCTGTTGTTTTCGCTGCATAACAGCCGATAAAACGAACCACTGAGTCAAAGTAAAAGTTCATCGAATGGAATTTTGTTTGCTACATGTACACCTGGAGAAATTGTTAAGACAATTAAAGTCAAAGCTATGTCGAATCAAAAGCTTATCTGATTGATGATTGATTTTGGTGCCACAGCAGCACACGCACGGTACTGACATACATTAAGTCTTCTAGGCACATTCAGTTGGCACTGTTAGATGAACTAAGACTAGAAGTATCAATACACGGCTCTCAAGCAGTGGAAAGCTTTGTGGTTACGTTGCCATAATAACAAGAGAGCCTTTTGAAACTTAGTAATTATGTAAAGCTGTTGTTTTCGCTGCATAACAGCCGATAAAACGAACCACTGAGTCGAAGTAAAAGTTCATCGAACGGAATTTTGTTTGCTACATGTACACCAGGAGAATCAACATCAAAGCTATGTTGAATCAAAAGCTTATCTAGGGAAGGTCAAAATAAGTTCAAAGATAGCAATGCTATTTGCTAAAAAAGATTTAAAATGTCACAAGTAGTTGCTGGGTGGTGTCTATCCACGTGTCAGCACACTTTACAGCACATCACATGTCACCACACAATCAAAATATATTGTTTACAAGACCATCATCAACAAATATATATAAGGACAGAGGAACACGTCTCACTTAGCGATATACAGATTTACTAACCAAAGCCCTTTAGTTGCTAGTTTGGAAACCACAACAATTTGTAAAGAAAGACACATACCTTAGTTTTTGAGGAACAATTGGTTGTACCTATTTTACTTTGTATGAAAACAAACGTGTAATTATATGATCAGATCAGATTGGAAAATGCATATGACTTCAGTGGAGCTGAGATCACTTGAGAAAATATTGACCAAGAGGACAAGAGAGTTTCGTTTGGTTTTAGACATTGTTCAGACTTCTGAGTAACAGAGCAAGTTTATTTTTCGGATTTGCATTCTAAAACACAACTGATTTTAATGGTGGGCTTAGATTCTTGTTTGGTCAAGGATGAAACGATCTGAAACACTTATAACACGTAAGTTTATTTGTATTGAATGACGGATTGCATCTTTAGAAGCAGTTTTAGTAAAGAGTACCCTGGCGTTTGAGCAATATTTCGAAAGCCATTTGTTTTTAAAAGGACTGAAGACTACTGACCACTGTAATCACGCCCATAATTTTCAGTTGCTTCTCGTCAGTCAAGCATAATGAAGATAAACTAAGGTAATTCCATTTTCGAACCTATCACTTTTCTTAACAGTGATTATTTTTGAGTTTAGGTAAGTATGCTGACGGTACGTTTTTGCTTTTTAAAATCTTAAGGTTGTCAACTAAAATATTTGAAACTAAAATCAGTGTTCTTTTTGAGTTATTTATAGTTTGTCAGTTTAATTCTCCATAGCGGTAGTTAAACTCATACGATCAACGTCAAAAATCCAAAAACGCAAGTATTAAAATGTTAATCACGTTTTACTAACTGAAGACTCGATTTTTGTTCCTCTTTAGACAAGAAACGTTGAGACTGTCGATATAGACTCTGCTAAGACCTGTTGAAAACAGGAATGCGTTCCATCGAGCGCCGTTGCTAACAAGATGGGTTTATGGAGAAAAGGAGTGGTTCTTTGTTTTCATTTTTTCTTGATGTGCTTCTTTCTTCACAACTCATCGTCGGCTCTTTCAGGTGAGTTGTTCTTTTAAAAGTTATGCTTTTGTAGCTTTGGCAAAGCATGTTTTATTGCGTTAAAGTGTCAAGCACTGATCCAATATTACTGCTTTACGAGTTGCTCTAAAGAGATAATTCACTCTTCAATGTATGCCTGTCTATTTTTTTCCTCCATTTCAGATTTAAAATAGAGATCTAACTTGTGACTTGTAAGAAAGTCATTTCTTTATTTTTGAAGGAAAACACAATTTTCTTTTACATTTAGGGCTTACTAAAGGTTTCCTGTCTAGATTGCTTTGAGGTTTACAAATGTTTAAAAAAGGACTTGGATGAAAGGCATGATTTCGACACCTTATTTCTTGTCTGTTCAACTTAAAAGAGTAAAATGGTTGTGATTTTCCGCTCAGGGAATTGAATTATGATGAATATTGGAAAACCGTAAGTTCTAATAATACGCCCCCAACTCCTGGGCATAAGCAGAGGCGCGTCAAAGCCGACGCAATTAAAATCCATAAGTAGGCAAAACCAGGAAATTAGGACAATCGACCCACAAGTTTATTTTTTTTGCGGAAATCGTTTGTAGCAATCAGAGAAATTCATTCACGTTACACTCATCTGAAAAAAACACTTCATTTCTCTTTCTAGAGTGGTGTTTGTGGTAATAAAATGCAAATATTCCAATTTCTGTCGGGGTAAGCTTAGGCATGTATTTCAGAAAGAAAAATAAATTTCTCTGTTTTGAGAACCGGGGAAGTATGTTAAAGTCTAGGGAGGTTTAAAGAGTTCCCCATACTTACCAGCTAAATGCTATAACATCTGACTATTTCTTTATTTAAGTTTAAATATCTCAGTAGAATACTTCACAAGATTTATCATTATATATATTGTACCCAACTAATGTACCGCTCCACATCTTCTTTCTTTCTTCAAACCGTTCTATTTTAGCATTGTTAAAAATATGTGTTACACAATTTCAGAAAGCTCAATTGTAAACAAATTGTCTTGTGATCCGCCGTGTGTGTGTGTGTGTGTGCGTTTGACTATATACGTAGCTAATCCCTCTCCAGCGGGAATGGGGATGGGGGGTGGTTACGAAAACAGGAAGTCGCGTGTTTTGCTAAAGAGTGTTCTCCTACAGGAAATTTTCAAGTTTTAAAGATCTGAAATGCTTTCTTTCGCTTTGTATATATAGGTATATCTAATAGACAGCGTCTTATGATCAAGCTGTAGTCGTTAGTTGGTTTAAAACTTGTATTGCGTAAAACGCACATAAAAACGCAAATTTAAGAATGAAAAGCTTTGTCAATTCAATAGGTTTTGCTAAGGATTATGTCTTTGTACATGTAAATAATACTTTTTTGGCGTTTTAATTGTAGACGTCAAGACATGTTTAAGTACTGGCCAAGTTTGTCACAAGGAGGCAATTTGCTTAAAGTCAAATTCATCATCCGTTTGTGTGTGTCAAACGGGATTTTCAGGAAATGGCACATACTGCGCGGACTTTGATGAATGTGCACTTGGCACACACAGTTGTCAAGGAAACGCAACATGTGTGAATGTGATTGGTTCTTATGCATGTTTCTGTAACGTTGGATATACTGGAGATGGCGTGAACTGTACAATAATTTCAATCAACAGAACGTTAGCAAATACGACGACCTTCCCTGCAATCAAAGGCAAAAACTCTACGGGGAAATATTCAACTGATGGTAATGTCACTTTAAATAAAAACCCAGATGTAACTAAATGCTATGGTAACATAAGCTGTCACGCAAACGCAAGCTGTCACAACATATCGGGCTTTATGAACTGCAACTGCAACGGTGGTTTTAGTGGCAATGGCGTCAATTGTTCTGATATTAACGAGTGTAGTGAAACTGTTTTAACTTGCGGTGTGAACACGCTTTGTGTAAACACGATTGGCTCGTATGTATGTGAATGTGATCCGGGTTACCACAAAATCGGGCAAGACTGTGTACAAGTTGATCCGTGCAAGGCACAAAATGAATTTTGCGACCCCAATGCGCGATGTATTCAGGAAGATAACTTACCTAAATGTACCTGTGACGAGGGGTATTTCGGAGATGGCTTGACATGTGAGGATGTCGATGAATGTGTACTGAGGGAAGATGCTTGTGAACTTAACAGCACGTGCAAGAACATCGCGGGCTCGTACTTGTGCTGTACAGATTCAGGGTCATGTCAAGGTAATTTGTTCTTTCTTTATAATAGTTTATAATTAATTCGATTATATTCCAGTCTTCTCTGTAATATACCCTTCCATCCAACTCGAACCCAATTCCAGTTGTTTCGTCCCATCCTTCGTAAGCAATCCTTTTCTTATCCCATAGACCTCAGAACACCTAGACCTATCCACATCATTCCATCGCATCTCATTAAACTCCAACTTAACTCATCATTTATCATATACATCGTAATCCATCACACCCTTCAATTTCGTTTGTGTCTACCCAACCTAACCCCATTTTTGACCAATCAAACGCTACAATTTTCAACCAACGGCACAACCTGACTTTTCGATCCGTATAAATTTATTACCAATTATTTCATAATAAATTAATGACTTAGCCAGACGATTATCAGCAGCTCACAGGGATTTCTGTCTGAGACATACCGGGATTACGGTGACTCTTTTTAAGAAGTGCGTGAATTCTTTTTAGTTCTCCGTTTAGAATGTCGGAGACTAAAGCTGGTTTTCCACTAAGCAAACTTTTTCGCGGCGAAAAAGTAGAAATTGTTCAAACTCACTTTTTCGCCGAAGAGAAAAGAGCCGGCGAAAATCGTGTCGTCTGTTGGAATTAAACTGAGCATGTCTGTACTCGAAAAAACTCGCTTCGAACGAAAAAATTCGTCTTAGTTTAAACCGGCTTAAGCAAAAGGTTTAACGTCGCCGTGCTCGGATTATGTGGCTAGACGATCAACAATAGAAACGATGAGGTGGGAAGATGAAAGGAAGAGGACGAAGGGGGGAGGGAGATTGAAAAGAAAGAAGGGAAATGATAGAAGAGAATTTGGTAAGGAGAAATGTTGCAGGCGTTTTTGAACGGGTTCTCCGAACTTCAATTTGCATTATTCTTACGACAACTGAGTCGGTCCATATTTTGAGCCTTTTTTTGTTTTTGCACAGATCATAAATTTTCGCTACACGGCGACATGGTTGGAGGAGGAATCTCAGTGATCCATAATTCAAGAGAATACAGCGAACCTAAGACGGCTCCCGACAATCAGGCGCGCTTGTGGGGTTCGACTGTTGGAGTTTCCTGTGTCGTGGTGTTTACTGTCCTGCTTGGGGTTATGGGGTACAGGTTTGTATTGACTGAGACTATTCTTTTTGCATTTAACAACACGTGTGTGCCCGCCTTAAGATGCGCAGTTTCTTCTAGAGAAAATTTCGCTCTTCAAAATTAATTATAATCAAGTACAATGAATTTTATAGCTTTTATAAAACAGTGATAAGAAGCAATTAAGATAGTTGATAGTACTTGAAGACGATTCTCCGTTCACATCTTGGATGCGCTCACTTAACACTAGTAGCCATTTTAACAGTTCAATATTTTTTTCTTATATAGACTATACACAGTCGCAAGTCAATATTTTATTAATGTCCTTCTTTTGTTTGGTTTAAGCCAGTCAGAGCACAAGTTCTTTTGTAAATATACATTAAGTTTTGTCTAAAAGTTATTAGCACGTGTTGATTTGTTCAATCATTTCAATCAACTTTTGCGTTTATTCGAAATTTTTTTGCGCATTCAAAATCACAAAACTTGTAAAGAGAGGGTTAAGGAATTATCTAATTGCCACGCTGAGTTTGACTGTTTTCCGTCAGACGCAGAACAAAACTCAAAACAGCATAAACAAATATGAAAAAGTGGGTGCAAATCGTTTTCCCTCAGCTCTTAAAAAAGAAATTAAGGAAGCAGTTACAAATTTGTCAGTCAAAAAATGAGATGTACTTAATGCTTTTCAACACTTGAACACAAAAATATTGATTTAATTTTATTTCGATGGGCAGGTACAGAAAAAGAGTTCTCTCCGCTCGCTTATCGCGCCACCCCAGCACGATAATCGCACAAATTGAGATCATGATGATGGAAGAGCAGCGAATGAGAGACAGCAGCGGCGACAGCTGGTCCCTAAAATCCGGGATATTTAGTATCCCTAGTGCCAGTCCTTCAGTACAGACGCTGAACGAGGGGGACTCGCACACCAATATGCTGCGGAAGTCAGACTTTCGCGTATAACAGTTTGTAGAACGAAGCAAGTTTAACAAGAAAGGGTAACTAGTTGGAAGTCATGCAGGGACTACGGAGCAACTTTATGTTTGGGGGTGGGGGGAGTACCGTTAAAGACTCAACGTTTTTTTGGGGGGCGGGGGGGGCACAAGGCACCATTTTTTATTGATCCCCCAGCCTCGTAGTCAGCCGCCCTTGTCATGACTTGTTCAGGTTCATTTTTCATGTGTTTTGAAAAGACTAGGATTTTTTTTGAACCAGAACCAATTCGGTTGATTAATAGCAAAAATATATCACGTATGGAGTAACGTAGTGTAGGGAATTACTATACAACTGTTTCATGAAAAGTATTGTTCTGTGAAAGCGCGAAATCTAGATTTCAAAGCATCATGAAAACTCTAAGTTTCGTTGGTTGTCAAGCTGGTCTTGACCCAGTTAATGAAAAATACACCATGACATGCCTTGTCATTTATGTTTGCCTCGCCTGCAGGTCATCGGACGGTTCGCATCGGAAACACAGGACAATCCCTGTCGTGCTTGTTATTGTCCAATTGCAAGTACAAAAGGATTCTGAAACAGTTGTATAAAAGCAAGAGCAATGCTCTACGAGACGTTGAGGATCTGAGAAACTCCATGTGACTCCACATCAGTTCCTCCTTTCCTCAAAGCTTACCTGCTGAACACGCTTGCCATTCGTTTTGCTTGTCTTATAGACAGTCTGCGCAGTTGCAGCTGCAGACGCAAGGACAAGCACAAACGTAAGCGAAACGGCTGTATTTTCCCACCGTAATCATGAGCTTCGCATATCAAAATTTGCCTTTCTTCTTAACTTGCGTTGTGTTTTATGAAAAACGCCAATCTAAGAGTTACCCTTCTTCGTGCTTTGAAACTAGTAAGCGACTTTTGAAGTTTAGTTTTAAAGCAGTTAGTTTTAAGATTTCATAACGACACGCCTTCTTCCACAGGTGTCGAAGAACTCAGTAGACGTTGCCAATAGACTACGTTTGCCTTAAATTGATTCAACACGCTTTTGGAAATTCCGTATTCGCTGAGTAGTTTTGAAACGACAGTACAACGCAGTGACTTTGTAAAAGCATATTAACCATATCAATTTGAGACGTACAAAATTATGCTTACGGGATAAGCCTACAACTAAGCTTTTAAACCAGTGTTAGGAAGAAAAAAACTCCGAACTAACAGTCTTGTTTTTATAAGAACCAGATGACAACAGCATATTCAGTCAATGCTCTCAAATTGTTCTTATATTTTACTAACGAAACGAAACTGTGCCGAAAAGGAATTTTGTTCTTACTATCGTTTTAAAGGGATTCTCTATCTGCCGTTTCAACAAGCGACATCAAAAGTTCTCTTTAAACGTATCTCAGATCTTTTGCAAGCAGAAAAACGGCGTTTTGGTCTTGTAAATCCAGAATTCGGCGTTTTTTTAAGGAAAGTTTTGCTTATTCTACTTTCCCAGCTGTCAGCTGGCCGCGGGTAGCAATCTTCAAATGTGACGTGTTAGGATTTCGGTACCAGGCCCAAACCTCTCGTTCAATACAGTTAAAAAAAATTCTAGGACGGCAACGTGAAAATCAAAGATTTCCAACTTACCAACCTAATTAGAATTTGATTTCCTTACACCTTAGTAATTAAAACAGTCAGTCTTGCCAATTTTTGTAGTAGGAAAATGCTTGATAGAGTTAACTTTGATATCACGTTGTAGATATGTAGTTGATATGTGTCATAAGAACACAAGTTTTGATAAAACTATTGAATGACAAAAATATATGCTGATTTTAACTCAAAGTTAACGGCTGCTATATAAATATTTTTATAAAGAAGCGAAAAACATACGTATAAAGGAAGCAAAGAAATTTTACTTTTAATCCATAAGTATATGAAGTTTTATAGTTTTAATCTGCAAACAAAAATCTTTATAAAAGATAAAGTGAAATATTGCCTAACTTTAATTTTGCTCTACACTAGATATATATAGTTGATATATGTGATTACTTAGCTGGCTAGTTATTTTGTTTACCGTGATTGCGATTGAGAGTTATACCGTTATGTCATTGTACTAAAGTTTGCTGCAGGTTCGGTGGATACAGTACATAGAAGTAAAACTGGAATAACACTGCAACCGTAAACATCAAATAGAGACGTTGTAGATATTTTGCTACTAACACAAATGCGTTTTAGCATTTGAATCATTGAATAGTTTTTACACTGACATGTACATGAGAGATATGAATTATGAAGTCAAATTAAAAGGCACTGTATTGAACATGACATGCATAGTTTTTCGAGTCTCCCAGAAAGTAAAAAGAGACTTT
>JAOBRG010353398.1:0-11202 GCA_027574985.1 Umimayanthus nakama
CATAATCATCATCGTCACCACTCTCGTCTGGTTCATTACACCAGTACTGATCAGTACAATCATCAATGTCAGTGCCAATCACTGTCTGTGTCATCATAATCATCATCGTCACCACTCTCGTCTGGTTCATTACATCAGTACTGATCAGTACAATCATCAGTGTCAGTGCCAGCCACTGTCTGTGTCATCATAATCATCATCGTCACCACTATCGTCTGGTTCATTACACCAGTACTGATCAGTTCAATCATCAGTGTCAGTGCCAGCCACTGTCTGTGTCATCATAATCATCATCGTCACTACTCTCGTCTGGTTCATTACACCAGTACTACTCAGTACAATCATCAGTGTCAGTGCCAATCACTGTCTGTGTCATCATAATTATCATCGTTACCACTCTCGTCTGATTCATTACACCAGTACTAATCACAAATACTTCTTTGAAAATATCAGTGACAGCAAAAAATTAATGGAAGGAATTAAACAAACAGTTCGTTTCAAACCACAGACTAGTGTAAGACATATCAAGTTGAAGATTGGTGAAAGAGAGACTGCTAATCCAGCTGTAGTTGCAAAGGCCTTTAATAACTATTTTTCAAATGTAGGCAGTAATCTGGTAAATTTGATTCCAAGTACTACAAAAAATCCCATGGATTACTCTCGTCTGGTTCATAACACCAGCACTGATCAGTGCAATCATCACATCATATGCACACTAACATCCACTATCAGGACTAGCGTCAGCTCCAAAGTCAATGTCAGTGACTAAGTTATTGTTAGTGCCAATAGCAGTCTCTGTCTGTGTCATGCACTATCATCACAATCATTATTAAGACTGCCATCTACTGGTTTATCAGTGCT
The DNA here is from genome assembly GCA_027574985.1 of Umimayanthus nakama. Classification (NCBI taxonomy): domain Eukaryota; kingdom Metazoa; phylum Cnidaria; class Anthozoa; order Zoantharia; family Parazoanthidae; genus Umimayanthus; species Umimayanthus nakama. Next base: position 862 of record JAOBRG010353398.1, read on the forward strand.
AACATCAGAGTCAGTGACAGTGTTAATGTCAGTGTCAGTGACTGTGTTAGTGTCAGTGCAGTGCCAGTCACTCTCTATGTCATCACTGTCATTTTCATTGTCATCGTTGTCATCATCATCGTCATCGTTATAAGTACCATCCGGTATCAGTGCCAGTTCAGTGTCAGTGTCAGCGTCAGTGCCAATACCAATGCCTGTCATTGTCGAAGTAAAGTGAAAGTAAAGTATGCAGTTATATAGCGGCACATGAAGATGCTCAAAGGCGCTTTACAATGATCAATTTACCCCCAGCGGACCAGAAGCACATCTACAAGGCGGTCAGTGTATACAAGACAACACAATACTTTATTATCCCCAGAAGGAGTTTTCAGAGATTAGGTTTCTATCTAAAAATTACAATAAAATAAAACATATAAAAACCGTCTAGAAAGTTACATTGCAATTTTAAAATACACGCATACGTTTACATTGAGTAAAAAATGCTTTTTGTACTAAACGAACAACTAACGAGCTAAAGTATTGAAATTTGTTCATGACTGCAAGAGATTATTTCGCAACTTCCGTTTAAAATTGTTAATAGAAGGGCTCCTCTTAATAGAACTCGGCAAGCTGTTCCAAATTGTTACTGCGCGGTACAAAAAACTTCGCTGGCCCGTAGCAGTTTTGTAACGAGGGATATCCAGATTATTTGCGTTGCGGATCGAGCGTCCACCTATCGTTCCCCTCCTGACGAACCGAGAACTAAGGTTTGTTGGTGCCATGCCGTTCGTGCATTTAAATGTCGTTAAGGCGTCTCCATACAATAAAATGACTTTAATTGGCATCCATCTAAGTTCTTCATGGATCGGTGTGATGTGATCGAACTTTTTAGAGTTTCTAGTTACAATGCGAGCGGCAAAGTTCTGAACAGCCTGCAGCTTGTTGACATTAGTTGCAGAATTATTTGACCATACGCTTGAACAGTAGAATTTTTTACTGAAAACTATGCTCTTGATTATGTTTATGAGTAATTCCTTAATGAAGACATACTTGACACGATTTATTTGAGACAGACCTGACATACAGGACGATACAGTTTTAATTATGTGGTCGTTGAAAGTGAGTTGATCGTCAAAGATTACTCCTAGGTCCCTAGCACAGCGGGTAGAGACCAAGTCTTTGCCTAGCAAGGACAGGTTGAAATTTGGGACTTTGGTGATCTTTTGGCGACTACCAAACAGCATCAGTTTAGTATTTGATGCATTAGGGAGTAGGCGATTATCGAAGCACCAGTTCCTGAATTTGGTAAGGTCTTTGTTTATCACTTCCACAATGGGTACGCACTGATTGATGGGGAACGTTATGTAGAGTTTGTTGTCATCAACATATATCTTGGATTTACGGCACTGAGGGACAAAGGGCAAATCTTTGACATACTTGTTAAACAGGATTGGCCCTGAGATGCTTCCTTGTGGCACTCCACTTTGAATTGGAAGTTTGTCTGAGAGTTCAGAATTTATACGGACAGCTTAAAATCTGTTTGACAAATAGCTAGAAAACCAGTCAAGAGCGGTGGAAGACAGTCCCAAATCTTGTTGCTTTAACAGAAGGATTTCGTAATTAAGAATGTCGAAAGCCTTGCTCATATCCAATAAGACTACTGCAGTGACTGCTGCAGTACAGTGTATGATGGTACTCATTTTACCCATCCCGGAAGGATGGAAAGCTGAATGGACTTTAGCGGGAGGGAGGTCAAACAAATATGTCATCTAAGTTATCATCATTATCATCCGATACCAGTGCCAGATCAGCATCATTGACTGTTTTAGTTACAGTGTCAGCGCCCGTCACTGTCTGAATCATCATCTTCGTCATCACCATCACTATAATTACTAAACATCCAGTGCTGGTAACAGTGCTAGGTCAGTGACAGTACAGCTACCACTCACTGCCTATGTCATCATCATCGTCACTATCATCATCATCACTATCATCGATACTATCATCCGACTGGTATCAGTGTTAGATCAATGTTGGCGCCAGTACCAGTCACAGTCTGTGTCATCATCATCATCATCATCACCGTAATCATTATCGTCGTTGTCGTCATCATCATCAAAGCACCATCAACATCACTAACATCCGTCTTGCATCAGTGCCAGCTCAAAGTCAGTCAAATAGTAGCAGTCACTGTCTATGTCATCATCGTTATTCATAATTATTAAATAATTATTAATTATTATTATTAGTCCAGTGGTTATTCAATTTCAAGCAATTTGATTGGCTCGGTGGTCACCGGTTATCAGCTCATACTCTAGTGATTGACTGTATATGGAAAACGCATGGTTGTGAGGCTGTCATGAGACGTTTGATTCAACGGAAACGAGTTTGTTTTTGAGCCGGCGGCTTTTTCAGACACAATTGGTTTTCAAATAAATATTTGCCGTTGAAAAATAGTTTGTTGTTGTATTTAATAAAACTGCCGTATTTAATAGAACAGTTATTTTACTCAACCTTCTAAATATTAGCTAATTGCAACAGATTCGCGCTGCGCGCTCATCTGTTATTTATCAGCTAATATTCAGTGTTGTTAATTTTTATCATTATCATCACTGGAATCCGTCTTTTATCAGTGCCAGCGTCAGTGCTAGAAATAGCGTCAGTGACTGTGTTATTGTCAGTGGCAGTACTGTTTTTGTCATCATCGCCATATCATCATCATCATCACTACCATCCGTCTTGTATCAGTGCCAGCAACAGTGCCGGAGTTAGTGCCAGTGACTGTGTTAGTGTCGGTGTCAGTGACACAGCCTTTCCGCCATATGTCGTTATGGTTAATGCTGTAGCTATTATTACGACAAGTTACTATTATTGTCTTCATTATATGTAGTGATTGGTCATTAAATTCCAAAATGTCAAGATCTCATGTCTATAAAAGGCCAGAAGAAATGCAAGCGTGTCAACATCTAATAAAGATATTAAGTTCTTTTTATGTTTAGATACTTTCTTTCTCTTTTAAGCTCATCAAGTTCTGTTTTTGTGTGTAGACGTGTTTGTGTGTAAGCAGGCTACAGGATATTTTTGTACTTACTAGTCTCACAATGTTTGCCAGTAAATCCCCGAGGACACTTGCACTGGTATGCACCGTGACTGTTCTCACAAGTTCCTCCGTTTCTGCAGGGGCTCTGAGAACATTCGTCTACATCTGATAATATAATTAAAAGGTCGAGAAAATGTCGTTTCAGTTGTTCTAGCCAGGAGGTACCCTAGTACTCCCCTCACATTACCATGCAGGTATGTGCTGCCTTTTTTGGGTAATTTTTAGGCTGATTTAGTCTGAAATGCATTATCGAAAACTGGATTTTCGAGTCTCAAATTTTATGGGGTCAGTCGAGATTGTCTAAAAAGCGAACGGATTAAGGTCTTGAGAAGCGAAGTTTCGATAACAATTTGCCATCTGAGTTCCATCCCTCAGCTCAACCCGTAGACAAGGAAGTCAAACCAGATCAAAGAGTCGCAGGGAGCCCTCAGATGTCGCGCAAAACGTAAATCTGTAGATTAGAGTTTGTATATGTGGTTTATTAACCTTGTCACTTGTTTTGATTACCGTACTTGTATGCACAGTGAAGATAAATTTGTTTCATAAACTGCTTTCAACCTGTGGGTACTTCGTGTATCGCCAAACATTGCGTGCTGCGAGATATGACGGCTATTCCTCGAAGTTGAGATAACTATCGACACCTATCGCACATAAGGCATTGAGGGAAAACATTGTTTTAGAACATTAACAAAAATGTAACCAAATGTGCAAACTTTCTGTCTTTTGAAAATAAAACAAAAGCAAGAAAATCATCTTCATTCTTAAGTTACACATTTGTGCTTACTTAAGTATAATATATCTGAGCGACGCTTTTAAAAACAGAAAACCTGATATTTTTTCATTGCGTTACTCATGACTCGCAAGACTTAATAATATTTCAATACTGTTATTTGTAGTATTTAAGTGTAAACTTGTGATCTAACTTTTCTTACCACCATTGCAGTGCTTCCCAGAGAATCCAGACGGACATTTGCATCTATATCCCCCAACGGTATTTATACAGGTGGCGCCATTTTTACACAGATTTGGAATCGCCACACATTCATTGAGATCTGCGGAGGCAGTGATAAACTATTATGACAAAAAGTTTTGTTTTCTTTCGATTCATTCTAATGCAATATATTTTGTTTAGTACTATTTTTGCTGTTAACTTTTACGGAAAAGAAACGCATTAAACAAATAGCAATTGCAAATAGCTAAGTCAGTTAGCTAGTTATTATAGTCAATGTTTGTATGGGGTGGATAAAACCCAACCATTGCTTAGAGGAGTGTATACAACCTCAAAGGTACAGTTTTCGGGTTGTTTAGTCTAGAATATGGTGTACATTTTGCATGCTTATTCCTGGAAAAGTGTGTGGTTTAGATTGAGTGTGACTATTAAAATTTCGCATATTTTTATCCACGATATCTACCATGAACACCCACTTCGCAGATTTCAAGAAAACTAAGGGCCACGTTCAAATCCAAGAGTTTTATTGGCTTGTGTTTAGACCCTATTTGTGGTTTGCTTTGCTTGATTTTGGGTTTTGGTTTTCGCAAACTGATTTGGAACGAAGCTATGGATTCCTGAGCTGAAATAGGGTCAGGTTTTGGCGGCTTTGCGGCATCCTGCATCCCCCCGACTTACCCGATCCACCCACCCACCAACCCACCCACACACACACATACACTCACTCACTCACTCAAGAACTCCCAACGTACCATTTTCACAGCGTTTTCCAATGAATCCTTCAGGACATCGACACCCGTACCTTCCAACCAGATCAACACACGATCCTCCGTTCAGGCAAGGGTTGCTATTGCACTCATTCACTTCTGTTTCAGTAGTAATAAATCGTTGTGTGTTGGAGACCAATAGATTTGACTACGATTACGAGCTTGTCTACGCTTAGGATTTCTTAAGACCTTTAGATTTGACTATGATCGCGAGCGCGAGTTTGACTACAAGTACGACCTCTTAGGTACCTTTAGATTTGATTACGAGGACGAGTTTGACTACGAGTACAACTTCTAAGAGACCTTCAGATTTGACTACGAGGACGAGTTTGACCACGAGGACGACTTCGTAGAGACCTTAAGGTTTGACTACGAGGACGAGTTTGACTACGAGTACGACTTCGTAGAGACCTTTAGGACGAGTTTGACTACGAGTACAACTTCTTAGAGATCTTTAGATTTGACTACGAGGACGAGTTTGACCACGAGGACGACTTCTTAGAGACCTTTAGATTTGACTACGAGGACGAGTTTGACCACGAGGACGACTTCGTAGAGACCTTTAGGTTTGACTACGAGGACGAGTTTGACTACGAGTACGACTTCTTAGAGACCTTTAGGTTTGACTACGAGTACTAGTTTGACTATAAGTACGACTCACTTTGTAGAGACCTTTGGATTTGACTTCGAGTACAAGTTTCAATACGAGTACGACTTATTACTAAGAGACCTTTAATAGATTTGACTACGAGAACGAGTTTGACTACGAGTACGACTTCTTAGAGTACTTTAGATTTGACTGCGTGTACGAATTTGACTAGGAGCACGACTTCTTAGAGACCTAAAGATTTGTCTACGAGTACGAGTTTGACTAGGAAAACATCGCGTCTTCTTATAGCGCTTGAACCCGTAAAGTTGATAACTAGATCTAGATCTTCAATAATTCTCGCAGAAAACAGAATGGCGGCCCTGAGATTTTACTCGGCAATGATTTTGCAAACTCCTGTAAACATTTAGTTATACTGGTAGTCGGATCGTATCTGTTGTCAAATGTCAATGCATATAGCCTCCACTAACAGAAACACACACTACTGATTTCACTCTCGATTAAACATATTCAAATAGAAAATAACAACCAGAATAATTTTTAGGCATGCAAAAAAGGAGTAATTTATTTTTGAAAACATTAAAAGAAGAACGGAGACATGTTTTAACTTTTAAACGTTTTGTAATGAATAGAATACTTATTCACACTTAAAACTAAGATCTCCGCTGTCCAGAACTAGTCTTTATATCACTAATAATACTGCCTTTGTAATACGTTAATTTGTTAGATATCAGTAAAACTTGCACCTTTTTCACAGTTCGTTCCAACAAATCCGTTGACACAATGACAAACAAAGCCTCCGTTGTTATTCACACAGGATCCCCCGTTTTTGCAGGGGTTTTGCTGAGCTGCACATTCATCAACATCTGAAAACAAAAGTTGTATTGTAGTGTCGATTGTTTCTATGGGTCATGGAGTCGCTACCTTAATAGAAGACGTTAAATAATCAGTGCTTGCAGTGCCAGACCCCTGTCGTTTAAGCTATATATGCATTTATTTAAAACTTCTAAAACAATGTTCCTTAAGAATCACTAGGTTTTAGTTGCATCAGATGGTCTCCTTTTGGTTGCACAGTACAACAAACGACTTAAACACTTGAATCCCAGAGGGATTTTTTTATGCTTGTTCTGCTCTCCCGACGCTCTGGGTTTCCGAGGTTGAAGTAAAAACAACAGAATTAGGTAGACAGTTTAGGTTTTACCTGTTCTATGAGTAGGTGTATGCGCGGACATTTTTATTCAGTTGCCTGTACTAATTGAAATTGGATCTAGAGATACGGTGATTTTCCTGAATGCAGGAGGGGAAACAGTTAATTATAAGGCGATTTCCGATTTGTTAGAAGAAGGTTGCTTGTGCCAGAAGGCGTCGGTGCTCTATGTTTTGCTGCGTCAACATAATAGCAAAGAGTGTTAGTATAGAGGGGCTTCAAAGAAGCTGAACTCGGTTGAGGGTTCCCACAGTATCAGTTCTATGATTGGCTGATTCACGGCCCTCAGACCATGGCCAGCAAACTTTAATATCAGCCCAAACTTAAGCGATTCAGATGAATGGTCGAACAACACTACTGCCAGAGAGATCAGTGTAGCGAATTTTGGCTGTGCAGTCTATATTGTACGCAACACAAAGGTGCTAGGTAAAGTGGACATCGAGTCTATCGATCGAACATCTCTTGATTGACTGTCCGAATCAAGGATCTGTACAGCAGTACACGTTCAATTTATGCTCTGAAGCAGACTCGATCCCACTCTCCTCGCTCGTTTCAGTGCCCTCTTCACCAACAGGAAAGGACTGAGATCGAGCCTGGCACTGAAGAGCCTCAAGGAAGGAGAAAGGAAGGAGCTTGGTACTATAGTACTACAACTAATTAAAAGCCCCACTTCAAAACAGCAGTGGCTGGAAACTAAATTCAAACTCAAGAAATATACAGGCAAACGAAATCTCTTTGCAACAGCTCGGCAATGCTAAAGGTCCAATTGAGGACAAAACCAACATCCGCATTCTCCCTACAGTACCAATACCAATTTTAAAACTCGGATTACTTGAGAATAAAGCAATTTATTAACCACTCTATATTCTCTAAGACGAAGTGCAAAACTCTCCAAACACCTTCAGAAAACGTATTAATAAAGATAATAAGATGGTGCAATGGTGCAACTGGTAATTTTGTCCTTTTTTAGAGTGAAAGGTTTGGCTGGAACCTCTTATTCCTAAGTTTTCCCTCCACACTCCCCTACCCCCCCCCCACACACACACACACACAGACAGACAGACACACACACACACACACACACACACAAAGTAATTGCTATGCACGCACCATTATCGCAGTTTTTGCCAGTAAAGCCTGCAGGACACTTGCATGTGTATCCTCCATGGGAATTCTCACAAGCAGCTCCGTTCTTACAGGGCCGGATTATGTCACACTCGTTCATATCTGTACAAACAAAATTGCCCCTGTTCAACACATTAAGCAACCGTAACAACCAGTACAAATTTCAGTTTCAGTTTTAGTTTCAGTTCAGTCTGTTTGCTTCACCACTTATAACACATACGTAAAGGCGTCTTCACGCAAACGCAAACGAAAGAACACTCACGTGCATACCAGCGACGCAGACGAAGTTGGTTCTGGGCTTGCGTCTTCGCTTGCGTTTGCGTCACTTCCATTTAAGAAATGGTCCATGCTTGGTGTGCAGTTATCGAGTTATTAAAGCTCGCGGGAAGTTTGGAGAGCAGAAGAGAAGCGTTTGAGAGGCACGAGGCAAAGCTGAGTGCTTTTATAGCTTCTGCAGTGCTCTCCCAATTTCCTAAGTGCATCCAGAACTCCGTAAATGCGCAGCTTTTAAGTATGGACCAGTACTTTTAGAACATTACCACTTTAAATGTGAACTGAATTCCCCTTAACCATTATGAGCGTTTTGATTGGTTGAAGGCATTTACGCGATTTGATAGACGGGCGGGCGTGCAAGAGAAGCTGTCAATGAACTGTGTACACGTTTGTTATGCTTCAGTTATTGTTCGTTTGCATCACACTTATTAGATCTAATACTGTTCTTGCACAGCGAAAACCTTCGGAGGAAACTTGCTTCTCAAGTTACTTTCGAGGGGGAGGGGGGAGCGCTTCCCAATCTTTCAAACCCTGACCCTGTAAAATTTCAGATCCGACAAAGCAAGTCGTTTATGCACCCACTTTCCGACCAGACCTGTATTCTATTTCACAGACATCTAACAGAAATTAAAAAAGAACTTTGCGACTTATAGATTCTTTGAAAACTGATTTTTTTCATCCTAATCTAGCAAAAAAATGCATACCATATCCCAGACTAAATTGGTCCAAAAAAATTGCACACAGGTTCCAACTCTAATCATTAAGATGCAGTTTCTGTAAACGGAGCGCAATTTATCATTATAGGAGTTCTACTGTGGTTTTAAAGTTTGATAGAGATAAGGTGCGTTTATTTCAGAAACGGGCCTTAGATATCTTGTTTCCCGACATCTCCTTCACCTTTGTCGCAGTGTTTCCCTGTAAATTCCGGCGTGCAGTGGCACGTATAACCGCCGTGCTCATTGCTACAAGTTCCTCCGTTCTGACACGGGCTCTGGGCACATTCATCGACATCTGTTGGCAAACGGAACAAATGTTTTTCATGTACTAAAAATACTGACGCAGTTGTTTCTTCTACTCTTTTACTTTGCGTGTTTTTAAACAAAGAAACGTATTTCCTTGAGTTATCTGTTTCAGCAGCTGCAGTAATATTATAGTATATTATACAAACAAAATGAATATTATGACTATAATCGATTTAGCTTTGCAAGGTTTATTTGTAAGTTTGGACAAGTTTTTGAAAACAGTTACAGAACATAATTTTTTCATGAATGTAACAATTTTGTGTGTAGTCTCTGTGGACATAAAACGTTTTTACTTCATGTAATACACTTCAACGTCATATCAAAACGGTTTTTTTTTTTGCTCTGCAGTCACAGTAACAAATACTGAATTATGATTTGTTCTTAGCGTATTCGCGTGAGCGGGCAAAATTTTCCTATCTCTGACCACGGTCACGGTAACCTGCGCTGCTTCGCCTCTACTTGTCCATTGGGGGAAAAAGTAAGTTAGTTATTTACCGGCTAATGGACAGTCCGTGTAGGGAAAAACTTTGACCTCGACCTGAATATGCTGACTTCGGCCAAGAAGCCTCGGTCAGCATATTCAGACCTCGGTAACTGTTTTTCCCTATACGGACCTCCAAGCCGGTAAATAACATGTATTTATTATATAGCTGACTGATTTCGCGTGCTTTGATTGGTCAATTTCAGCTATCGATCACCTTTTCAAAACCAGAATAATCAGCAAAGCCATAAAATAAACATCTTATTTAGCCTCGTTTGCTCGTTCCGTACGGCAAGTTATGGATTTTCGTATTTTCCTTCCTTGTTTTCATGGCCCGCGCGTTTCACGCTTTTGCGGCCATAAAAGGAAGGAAAATCTCGGTCCATAACTTGCCGTGTGGACCTCGCACTCGGCTAATAAGAGGTATTCATGTCATACCATACCATTTTTAGTTATATCCATTTTGAGATCACCGGTGATTCCTGTATTCCGAATGGTTCCATTAGCGGAGATTACAGAACTAATTGCACTGTTTTAGTCTGTAATAACAGTGTTCAAAGAAGTGGGGAAATAAAAAGTTGTTGTTTTTGTTGTTGACTGTAATACCACTCTTTTTGAACAACCAGTCACAAAGCAGGAACATCTAAAAGAGCCGATCGATTTTCAAAATTAAGCCAGAAAACTTTCTATTTTGCTTATAAAAGGTGTTTTCAATATGGGTTTAATTGTTTGGTTATTGATCTTCGTGTCTCGCAGTTTTGGTTTGAAATCACACATATCACACTATAATAACATAATTATCTATACCTGTCAATTTTTATTTTGTGTGCT
>JAOBRG010353420.1:0-13218 GCA_027574985.1 Umimayanthus nakama
TTTACTGCCTGGTTTAGTTTTTGCTCCTTCTCGTGATATTTGATGGTGGACTCGTTAATGTCTGGTTCACTTCCTGCTCCTTATCGTGAAGTTTGATGGTTGACTAGTTAATGTCCTCAGTGTCTGGTATACTTTCAGCTCCTTCTCGTAGTGTTGATTGTGGATTCTTAATGTCTTTTTTATCTTGTTTACTCTCTGCTCTTTCTCGCGGTCTTTGATGATGGACTCATAAATGTCTTTAATGTCTGATTTACTCTCAAATCCTTTACGTGATACTTAATTGTGGACTCGTTTATGTCTTTAGTCCATTGTTTAATCTTTTTCTCCTTCACATTTTGTTTGGTAGTGGCTCGTTGATGTCTTAAATGTCTGGTTTACTCTGTGCTTCTTTTTGTGACGTTGATGGTGGACTTCGTTAAAGGCATTAATGCCTTGTTTATGGACTTGTTAAAGTCTGGTTTATGCGTAGTTTATTCTATGCTCCTTCTAGTGATGATTCAAGGTGGACTTGTTGCTGTGTTTAATGCCTGGTTAATTATTTGCTCCTTCTGATGTTTGATGGTCGGCTCGTAAATGTGTGGTTTACTCTCTGCTCTTGCCTCCATCTCGTGATGTTTGATGGTGGACTTGTTAATATCTGTAATGCATTGTTTAATCTTTGTTCCTTCACATGTTGTTTGATAGTAAACTCGTTAATGTCTTAAATGTCTGGTAAACTCTGTACGTCTTTTCGTGACATCGATGGTTGACTCGTTAATGTTATTGACACCTGGTTTAATCTATCTTCCTTCTCGTGATGTTTGATGGTGGATTCGTAAGTGTGTTTAATGACTGGTTAACTATTTGCTCCTTCACATGTTGTTTGATGGTTGACTCGTTAGTGTCTTGAATGCCTGGTTAACTCTGTGCTCCTTCTCGTGACGTTGATGGTTGACTCGTTGATATCTTCAATACCTAGTGTATTCTCTGTTCCTTCTCGCGGGGATGTTTGATGGTGGACTCGTTAATGTTTTTATTGCCTGGTTTGCTGCCTGTTTCTTCTTGTGATGTTTGATGGTGGACTCGTTAATGTTTTTAATGCCTGGTGTATTTTTTGCTCCTTCATTATATTGTTTGATGCTGTACTCGTTACTGTCTTTTGTTTCTGGTTTACTCTGTGCTCCTTCTCGTGATGTTTGATGGTTGACTCGTTCATGTCTTGTTTAATCTTTGCTCGTTCTCGTGATGTTAGATTTTGGACTCGTTAATTTTTGGTTTACTTTCTGCTCCTTTCGTGATGTCTGATGGTGGACTCTTTAATGCCTGGTTTACTCTTTGTTCCTTCTCGTGATGTTTGATTGTTGACCCGTAAATGTCTTTAATGTCTGATTTACTCTCTGCTCCTCGTGATGTTTGATGGTGGACTCTTTAATGTCTTTAGTGCCTGGTTTTCACATGCTGTTTAATGAAGGACTCGTTAATGTTTTAAATGTCTGGTTTACTCATTGCTTTTTTTGGTGACGTAGATGGTGGACTCGTTAATGTCATTAATGTCTTGTTTACTCTCTGTTCCTTCTCTTTGATGATGGACTCGTCAATTTCTGATTGACTCTCTGTACCTTTTCGTGGTATTTGATGGTGAACTTGTTAATGTCTGGTTTACTCTCTACTCCCTCTCGTGATGTTTGATGGTGGACACGTTAATGTCTTTACTGCCTTTGATTTTTATGTTTTAATTTTGTTTTTGGCTCTCAGATGCTATACATTTGGCTTGCTTGTTTTGCCGAACAAAACTTGAGTTGAGGCAAAGGTTAAGTACAACATAACTTCAGGACGCACACACGTCATAAATGCAACATTGTTCCTGGTGCCGTTGTGGCTGCGCGCCGCGCTAGTGTCATCGAGAATCATTTCAGTATTTTTATAAAATAATATATTAACACTGCGCAAAGTTTCCCAGCGGGGAAAATTTGAATGCCATAGCACTTTAAATGACTGCGTAACCGACAGATACCAGGAAAAACATGACTACCCTGACTAACTCTATGAAAAAACGTGTCGGGCGGTTTTGATAGTAATTCAAGGTCCTTTACCAGGTTTTCGGGTAAAAGCTGGCGCATGCACATGCAATTAAAGTTGGACCCTTTTTTCCCACGTTAGGCTTAGCCCCCCGAAGCGCGCAGCGACGTCCAAAGAAAAACGGAGCCTGAACTGGACTAGGCGCAAACTAACTCGGGTTCGACCCGGGTTTGTTTCTATGGTGTAAGCACTGCTAACCCGGGTTCGACCCGGCTTGGTTTGTCGTGTAAACAGGGCTTTAGTAACAGTTTTTACTGATTAAACCATTGTTTAATGTGCCTAAGGTTTTCTATTATAGTACAATGTTATCAATTTTTGTCACATACTCCTAGTTGTCCTAGTTAGCAATGGTTTGCCAGTTTAACTAAGAATTTATATCCTTAGGTGGTATACGCCTTAGAAGCAACACCTGGATTTCTAAAGGCTCAGTTGTTTCGTTTTAGGTAAGACCATTCAACTATAAATCCGAAATATGATTAGTTACACAGAGGGGTGGGGGAGAGATATTTGCTATTTACTTGAGAAACGTGGCTTCGGTGTAGCATTGTTGTATACTTATCACTATTTTGTGGTAGTTTGCACCAAGTGCCACTTTAAGCAGTACAGAGCGTTGTCAAGTGACAACACCGACTGTCTAAAAGTCCACACAAAATGGTTTTGTTAACATATTTGAGCTATTAGCCTCAAAAAGAAACGTTTGCAAATTTTTACTTCAATACAGTGATTTCCTTTCAACCACTTTTTATCAATTTTAGTTGGTATGTTTTCGAAGTGTTTTTAAATCTGTAAATAATGTAAACTGAAGTCTTGGTCTGAGAAAGACGTAGGCAAGCTAAATGCACGGAATTGTAGAAAAGTACTAATTGCAATATTGTTGAAACCTTTCGTTTCATTGACTAAAACCTCATCAGCCAGCACAGCTATCTAATCTCATCCCATCTAAGCTAAGCTAGGCTAATCTAATGTAATCTTATTAGCTTTTCCTCGGCGGGAGAGGGACACTGCTACAGGTTTCACCAGTTACACTGAACAGGCCCTTTGTAGGGGTGGTAGTTAGCTTAGTCTTATCGACAAGTGTATGGGCTGTTTTACTTCTCCGATAGAATGTCGAGAGACTAGATCAAAGGCTTAATGTCTCTGCCCATGGACGGTGTAGTGAAAGAAGGTCGTCCAAAGGTTAACTCTCGACCACGCTGAGGGTTGAACTCAGGACCTCCTGGTTGACAGTCAGAGACCTTACCAAGTGTGTCAACGAAACACACACATTTATTTACTTCTAGTTCACTTATTTATTGACTCTCAGTAAAATATCTTCTAAGTTTTATTACAATTCCTTTTTGGGAGCAAAGAAAATCCGAGACTTTTCATGGTTATTGTTTCAAATTCTCATGATTGGAGGAATTGTTGTAGAACAAAAAATGTTGCTTAAAAATGTTTTTTAATCTTTTATAAGGAAACGTTTGTGCATAGATTAAAGTCTCTTTTCAGTACGAAAATTATCAGCAAAAATGTTCTAATGTGGAAAAAGTGAATTGAAAAAGAACAACTGAAGGTGATGCACTTCTGATACAGAATGTTATTTAAAATGAAACGTTTAGATAAACTTTCAAAAAGTTTGTTTAATGGCTCGTTCGAAATAACTATTTCGGGTATCATTTTCCCAATAGCTCAGTTACGAAGTACCCTACTGCGCTTAAACGTCGGTTATTTGTTTATTGTTACCAAATTCATTTGTTTTGTTTTTTTTCTTAAAAAATTTTGTGTTAAAAGTATCCATATATTTAAAGGGGACTTAACAAAAGTGAAAAATACAAACGCATTTATGTCACAGATAAAATATGTAATGCCATTTAAAACTCGCATATAAGCATTTTTTCTTTTAAAAAAGTAACCAGACTTTGGCATTTAGCCAATCCTTCATGTTTACCAACTGGCTGGCGGTACTTGCTGTGAGTTTAACAGTATTTAATATCGGATGAGATTAGGCGCCCTTGTTGTAAATCCGGACGTTCTCTCCGCATTCTTTCCTGATACGTTTAGAAACTCTTTCTAACTAAATAAAAATGGTTTTTATAAACTTTAGTCCTCAGGAAATATCGAGCGGATTTATTCGTCTTGGTGCCGAGATAAAGATTGATTGTATCGAGGAAGCCGTACATTATCTTACCACTGAGTTGCAATATGCCACGAGCATCGAAGATGGAATCTTTGACTCCTCATTTATGGAAGTGCAATATTCACGTGAGTGTCACCAACTGCTATATCATGTAGGCAAACAGTGTGTAAATTCGTTCAAAGCTCACATTGTACTAGTTCGAGTTCAGAGCTGTAACTAGTCTCAAAATAAAGAGGGTGAGGGGTGGTATTTGTCTCGATATTTTTGGAAGACTTAGAAGACGATCCTAACTTGTGGGAAATGACTTTTTTCATCTGACCATTACATTCTTCCCGTCTTTCTAGGTGGTTGCAGAGCTCTTTGATTTTTCATTATTTGATTTGCCAATTGCTTTTACCGACCCATTTTTCTCAGCATCTTGTTGATCACTCAAATAAATTGAAAGTTTCCTAGCTACTTTTAAAAGTGGCCTACTCTTTGAACTAAGCCTGTCGACGTACTGAAGTACGTATTCTTGTGTTAATGTATGTAACACCATATTGTTGCTGTTTTTATTATTGGTGGATGATCTGCTCCACAGGGGCCCCACTAACATATTGTACTGGCGGGGGTACCGAGGGATTTTTGGGGTCTGAAATTTTGGCCAAAGGGTTTTTTTTGGGTCTGTAGACTTTTTTTCTGTAGATTTTTTTTTGGTCACGAAAAAAAACGAAGGAATTTTTTGGGTAATGTACTTTTCATCAGCTCAAATCAACAATGACGTAAGCGCAACTCACTGTTTGTGTGGGATGTTTTTGGGTATGCTAAAAACGTAGAAATTTTTTGGGGTAGACAAACTGTGAACTTGGGATTATTTGGGTATAAAAATGATTCTCTGTCGGACACCCCTGTCCTTAACATATCTGAGTGGGACGCCTGGGATCCGTCCGGGTGAATTTGGGAATTATTTCCGTTGTGCATCCGTGAAGACGTATATCCTAGAGTCTACGGCCAGACAGATAATCCGTCTGTACATGTAAATACAGGCACAAGACGGATATTTCGGTTCTGTCTGTGTGTACTACGCCTAACCGTGAACCTAGCCAGTCATAAAAATGTAGTGTAACGTTATTGGGTTTGGCATACACAGAATTATCCGACAATCGCCACGGCAATTATTTATAGCATGCACAACATATACCGAGAGATTTAAATCAGAATTTTAAGACAAGGCGGCAGAAGTGTCTCAAGAGAAGCAGAAGATGACGCGTAAGTGGTCCAAAAGTGAACAAGTACAATGCAATATAATACGATGTAACACAATACACTACACTACAGTACAACACAATACAATACATTACATTACATACAATACATTATTAAATTGGTCTGCTTTTTTCCGTTTATAAACATGGCTTTTTTCGGCATTTGGAGTGGCTGAATATGACGTGTACGATTAAATCGCCGCATTAAACCGAAAAATCCTGTCAGCCATTTCTGTCGGCGGACGAAACTGAAGCAAAGGTTTTGCCGGCTGACAAGAACGTAAACTAGGCTGAGTTACTATACTTTTAAATGCTTTTAATCTAAAAAGATTGAACTTTGACGGGTTGAACTGTGTCAAAAAATGGAGGTAAATACTGTGCAGAGGAAAAAAAGTTGATTATAAGCCCAAGAACAAGTCGTTTGCCTCCTTTAAAAACTTTAATAGGAACAATTGCCTTTTCAACAATGCATTGTGTAAATTATGAAAGACTCAAAGGTACATTCCCGAAAACGAAAAACTAGCTTAAGAGCTAGTTTTAGGGCAGAAACATGAGAAAAGTTAGAAGAAATTCGTGGGTAAATGTGGCTCGACTGAATCTTCACCGTTTTGGATTGTGTGAGCAAATTTGGCAATTTGATAAAATATTAGTCGAAGATGCAAACCGTGAGTTTTGAAGTTTTTCGCCAATTAATTTTTGTGACTCAAGCAGGGCAGTTTTGAACGCTGCAAATTAGGAATTTTCATCAAATGCCAACGGAATGTTTTAAAACAACGCGTACAATTAAAAAAAACCCATCATGAATTAAGAAAATGATAAACAATTTTCAAACGGCGAAAAACTAAGCTGACAACCCTATTGGAGTCTGGAAGTGAATTGGTTAGTTGAAGTTGTGATGGTTGCATTCGTTTACATACAAAAATTTTAAAACAAACTTTTCTGTATTATTTATATAATTTCATAAGCTTTTCATTGATGTATAGGATGTTGGCGTCCAGTGTGTGTTAATGAAGTTACATACGGAAAATTAAAAACACCGCTCAAGGTGAATGGTGACCTTAATGCTAGTTCGATTATCACTTAATCTTAGTCAACTGTAACCCCAAAAACAAAAAGAACGGAGCCAAAACCTGGACTCGTCGCCTACGGCACGATTCATAATTCGTAACCTTGTGGTGTTTCTCGATCCTCTTCTTCAGATTACTCATCCATATCAACAACATAAGAGTATGTGTGTGTGTGTTTCATCTGCGAACTGCTCTGCTTTAATCCGAAAGTTTTTTGGTGTTTGATGCCTGACAATCTGTTGTTCATGCCTCAACTACCGTAAAGGCCATGATACACTGCGCAATTTTCTCAGCAACTTGTCTCGCAATGGTTGGAAATGTAACGTTGCAAGTTCCTGAAGTTTAATGTTGAGGCCCTGCTACACTGTGCAATTTTCTCAGCAGCTTGTCTCACAATGCTCCTCGGAACGAAAACAAGAAGTGTGCCCAGCGCCCTTGTTAAAGCTGCCGTAAAATTGCGATACAATTTCTCGTAAACAAAAGATCTTAGAAAGCTTTCAGTTTTGGCACTGACATCACTCCCTACTCAACTCTGCCCACTGAGTATGAAGCCAATTATTGTTATTACTATTAGTGTTATTATTTTTTTTATCATCATCGTCATTTATGTAGTTGTGTAGATCAGAAACGTTTGTTTGAATTTCCCGTTTCGGTCACTAACAACTTTTTTCTAATTTTCAGTGGATTACAAATGTAAACCGCCAGATGTCAAAATTAACCTAAACAAGACTTTGGAAGGTGCTAGCAATGTCACTACGATCGACACTATGGTAATCGAAAGCCAAGTTGTGTTACGATGCGCGACTACCAATCATACGTTATACAGCTGGGATGAATCCACAGTTGACAATGCTAACAAACAATTTTTGCCTTTTATTACTCTGGCAAATAATATCGACAAAATTACCATCAAACCAAAAAAACTATCTGTTGGATATCATTACATTCGTTTAAGGGCTGAGATGCGAGGAGAAGAGGGAACAGTAGGTTATGACTACGGCTATATTCACATCGTGCTCCCCGAGCTCGTACCCAAGATAAGTGGACCAAACTCCTTCGTAAAGGGAAGCGGTTCTCTGGTTTTAAAGGCAGGTGATTCTTTTGATCCAGATTTGATTGGTCCGTCAAGATACGAAGGCCTCAACTATACGTGGTTTTGCAGAAGGGAAAACGAAAACTTTTCTAACGAGACGGCATTTTATGTGGACGTACCTTCGGAAACTTCCCGTAATAAAGGAGGTTGCTTTGGTTTTGGATCTGGCCGCTTTAGTGCCACAACGAAAGAGTTAACAGTCGACACTGCAAGAATGAAGGCAAAGTTGCACTACATCTTTGAGCTGGTAGTGAGCAAGGGTGAGAGAATTTCCCGTGCAGCGGCGCACAGAATATATGTAATATCTGCACTACAATTCTCTATCAAGTAAGTCATGGTTCAGTTGTACTTCCTTCAGTTTTTTGTAATTTTACTTTGGTGGTCAGGTGCCGAGTTTAGGTTTTGGCACCTGTTCAGTGCATTCCTTATGTGAGATTACGCCCGCGGTCGTGCCATCCAATAAACCAAGGTTGTAGGGAAGATTGTAACCGAAAGAGATTGAACATGAGTAAAGATAAGTATTTCGTGAAGTCTTAGAAAGCGCAAGTGCTTTGCTTTAAGGGTATCACTGTTTAAAAAACTAATTAGCTAGTTAATTGAGCCTGGAAGATCGATCCGGCCACTTTGTTTTCTGTGCGCCTGAATGTGACCAAAACAACGAGTCGAACCCATTACCGTGTTTTGGCAACGACTGTTATAGTTGGCAATAACCGTACAAAATGGAAAATGGCTTCGCCAGTGATCGCTAACACTGGCACCCAGTCTCCCTTGTACAAACAATAGCAAAACCATAATTAAACAAATTAAATTAAAAATTTCTTCAAGCAACCGCGGGTAGCACTGCTACTCTAGTCGGCTTTGGGTAAAAAATGAAAACGGCTCAAAACCAAATTTTTTGAAAACGCCAGCAGTAGTGGATAAGTTTGAAAACGCCGGTTAGATGTGTTTATGTAGTCGGAGATCTTTTTGAAAACGGAGCGATAGTAAGATCTCGATCAGAGATAATCTGGAATCAAAAGTCCGTGACTGTTATAACCCGTGAACATGGTATTCAGATCTCATTAATGTTCGAATGCCATCTGGGAATCCTTAACAAACGAACGAGGTACCTGAACCCATGAGCTTCCTAGAAAACGTATGGTGTACCTTCTTATCATTATGTTCGACGGACGTGACGTAAAACTGCTTTCAGAAACTCTGTGGTAGCTTTAACTGTTGTTTAAAACGTTTACACTTAGTTTTGCATTTTGAAGACAGCTGAACTTCCCTTGCTCGAAATTATTCACCTGCTTCCGAAAACCAATTAAAGACAAAGTGGCCGCAGATTAAAGCAGTGCACACCAGTGGGTTAAACCAAAGTTTCTGAAGGTGTTCTACGGACATGTTTTATGCGGTTAAAACTGAAAGAAGTCCTCAGCTTGATTTGTTAACAAAATCAATCAATGTTAGTTTGCTATGTTAATCTTTCGGTTAAATTTTTTCTCTTAGATGTAAATCTAATTGCGACAGAAAAGTTACAGTCAGTAAACGGTTGGTACTGGAAACGGAATGCAAAGGAATGAGCTGCAAGAGAGTTGCAAGATACTCTTGGACTCTGTACGTTAAGCGAGAAGACAAATGGATGGAGGTGGATAATTTGAATAAAATGGTTTCAACCGATCTGTCAGGTCCAAGCGTAGTGCTGACAGGCCAGAAATATACTCTTGAGCAAGAAAGGTCTTATAAAATGAAAGTTCAAGCTTTTCTTAAAGATGGTTCCTCAGAATCTGAATATTATGAATTTGCTACAAATGAACCACCGTACCATGAAAATCCAATCGAAGGATGTAGCGTAAGCCCAACGACAGGTGAAGCAGTTGTTACCGAATTCAAAATCACGTGCGACGGCTTCATGGATGTCGATCAGCCACTAAGTTATGATTTCTCTTATCATACAACAACTGGGGTAGTGCATTTTCAAAGTGGTCTCTCTTCGAATGCCAGTGTTCGTCTCCCTCTTGGCGATCCGGTTGCCAACTACAGTATCATTATTATAGCTGACGTAAAGGATTCTTATGGAGCTACTACCCTAGCGGGTTTGGTTGATATCAGGGTAAGTAGAGCAAGCAAACAAATCATGGGTTTAAAATTGGTTAAACTCTTGTTTATTTGAAATAGCATATTTTGTCACATGTTTCATAAATTGTTTGTTCTATGCTGTTGCTAAATATTTTGTTCAGTTTTCAAATGTTTTAGCTTCGTGCACCTTGTCAAACACATTGTCAAATGACTAATTCTATTAATTTATAGCATTTTTTTATGTTTACCAATTAGGCCAAAGTTGTACATAAAATAGATTAAAAAGTGATACACATTCATTGATTTTGAGGCAAAATGGAAGTGATTCACGAACATAAAAAGAGTCGTATTTGCTGTAATAAATAATCTTGCTTATTATGCTTTACTGGATAGTCACAAAATTAAAACACAATTGAGAGGAACTTGTTTAAACTTTTACACCTTAGCCTTTGTTACAGATTTAGAATAAAGAATACAGTTAGATAGAAACTGCAAAAAGATTAGGTATATTGGAAATTATGCTTGTATTAGTTCATATCACTTATATTTCTACGTAGTCCGAACTTCTTTTGTATGATCAGTCTGGCGTGGTTTTAGTATGTGCTACTCATCTGTTAGTAACACGTTTCGTAGGTTGCTCCTTTGGAAACAAAAGACATGTCCGGCGCTTTGATGAACCTTGCTTCTGGAGAGAACAGCCAATTGGGACAGCTGCTGAAAGGCGGTAGTGTGGACGAAGCGGCGCAGATGGCGTATGCTGTTTTGTCCATGGTTGAGAAGTCGGACGCTAGTATCGATGGTAGTGACAAGAAAGGGGTAACGTTATCCTTAACAACATACATACGAATAACTTTTCAGAAAAGGGGGATTTAAACTCACGTATGTTGCACTGTGCGGAGAAGTTGCCTACCTCCTCCATGTACGTGTATTCAAGTACACATGATTTTGGACCTAAAAGCTTAACAGCTGTAGTTAACACCTGTCTTCAAACAATACTTCAGATATATATGTTTAATGATGTAGTTTTGTTGGTTCAAAGCTTTTGCAAAACGCTGCTCTTAAAAATTTCTGTCTGTCTGTTTGTCTTTTTTCTTTCTTTCTCTTATTTGACTTAGTCTACTGTGAATATTACAGTTTTGTATCTTAAGCTACAAGGAGGGGCCTATGGTCAAACTCAAACTCTTTCCTTCCTTCTTTCTTTCTTCCTTTCCTTCTTTTTTTTCTTTTTTCTTTTCTTTCGCAATATTTTCTGCAACTCCTTTCTGCAACTTCCTTCTGCAATTTCTTTCTGCATTTTTTCTGCAATTTCTTTGACAGTTACTTTACTTCAAATGAATTTTAATGTTAAAAGTTGATGACAGTGATAGCAGAACATACCTAACAACAAAAACGCAGACAGACAGTGAGTCAGTTATTCGGCGTGGTCATCAAGTTTTAAAGGTCCGATACAACAAATTCATTGGCGCTAACACGTCGGAATAACAAAGAAACGTACGCTGCGCTAATTTCCTGGATGACGCCTCAAAAACCATTTTCACAACTAAAGTAAAGGACGCGAAATTGATTTAAAAAATACGCAGTTGTACTTTTACAGTCGAAGAAGAAACTTTCGGTAAACTGCTTCTCTTTTTGCAGATTTGTTATTTCTGACATGTTGATATTTTGGTAACAAAACAAAAAATACAAAGAGTGAAAAAGATGTTATACAAGTAGTTGTCTGGAATTAACAAACTAATTGTTGCTATGATAACCACACAAACAAATGTGTAGGCTGACAATTTGCTTCCATAGATTACTCATGTTCGTACAGTTTTACGTCATGTATATAATCTTACCAAGCCGAAGGCACGTGATGTAAGTATACGGGTCAAAGGGTTATCAAAATTAAAAAATAGCTGTACATGTACAAAACTCGACTAGAAGTTTTAATTGTTTTTTAAAACCAGTACCATTTATATTCCTAAAATATAGTTCTCCATCATCGTTTGATTGTTTAAATTGAGTCATGATAAAACACTGTTATGATAAAAACAACAATCGCTTTTGCTGTACGTGGACATCTTCAAGCTTGGCTTGCTTGTCGATTAATCTTGTCTTTTATACCAGTGTATGGACAATTGGTATTGTGTTCAGGTGAAACTGTTGGGAAAGAGAACAAGATGGAAAAAAATTATCTTTCTTGTTCATACTAGTTTTAAGTTTGGCCAAAAGAACGGCCTCGAGTGTTCTTGAACTGGTGAACGCCAAAATTTCTTGATACGATGTATTGTTGCAGTTATTGAAACCGTCAAAGTCGATCTGCGCCCATACATTCTCTTTTATTGCTCGGCGCCATGACACCACCGACAGGTGGGAGCACAAAAACACACACATGGAGTATGGGTTTCCTGTGCCATCCCCACAGCAATAGGACCATGAAACGAAATTGTAATACCTTTCCTCAATCCTTAGAAAAACCCACAAGACATAAAATACTCATCAACCGGTAACATTTTGCCCGCTTACACATTGTGATCTTTAAATTTGTACTAAGTTCCAAGCATTTTTTCAGTACTGAAAAACACTAAAGAAAGAGGGTTCACGTAGAATTTTTTTTTTCAGATTAAAGATACCATCATAAACCAACTCTCAGACGTTAAAGTAAAAAGTTTAAAACAGGTTACGCAAGTGGCAGCAGTAATCGCCTTAGCAACCGAACAAAAAGATGAAATTTCTGTTGAATCACAGGTAAACACACTGTACTGCTAATATATGTTGGCTAATTCAGTTGAAATATCTTGCGCTTAGAACATCAAGAATTTAAAACTTTTCCGTTAAAAATTGATGTATTCAAATTGTAAACGTTTCCGAAAATTTACGTAAAATGTCAGAGTAAAAACTGATTTCACAACTGTTTTTTTATTTTTGTGTTATGCCTAAAATAATACAAATTTAAACGGTTCTGCCCTTTCATTCAAACGCCTCGATGACCATGGAAACAAAGTAACATTTAGTCGCCTGTTTAACCCCAATACAAAAGAGGTGTTATGAAAAGCTAACTATTATTAGTGTTATTATTATTATTTTTATTATCATTATTACTATTATTATATTTATAATTACTCTTATTAGTATTAGTATTATTATTACTATAAGTAGTTTTAGTATTATTATGTTTATCTTTTTTATTACTGTTATTATTCCTTACTATATAACCATTATGATTTTTATTTTTTGGCTCTTTCTGGGAGTTTGTATTCATTAAAAGTACAAAAACAGCAAGAATCCAAATAAACTAAAGGTCTTACATTATTTTAGAGTAGACTTTAATGCATTCTAGTACTCGTGTGTGAGGGATAAACATGTAAGAAATATTGTGTTTAAAAAATGTTTGTTGTTTAATGGCATTCAAGTACGCTGCCAAAGTAAGTGACCTTGTTTGGTTACCTCTTATAAACTTGTTTTTACTTAAATGCCAATAGGTTTAAAACGCTAAAATCTGTCGGAATCACTGCTTTAAAACTACATCTTCTGAGATAAAAAATGTTCATGTTGTCAGTCAAATGTTTGCCTAACAGCGAAAAAAATGCTTTCAATGAGTAA
>JAOBRG010353442.1:0-13217 GCA_027574985.1 Umimayanthus nakama
TGTAAGTTAATTAGATTTTACCGGCTATAACGATTGTAAAGCGCTGTTGGATTTTTAAGAAATGGCGCTATATAAAAAATTTTATTATTATTATTATTATCAAAACACAACTCCGCCGTTTTCATTTGGTAGTTGAAGAAAGCCATGATAAACAGTGTTTCTTGAGCAGTTAGACTGTCAGAGACTTTTCCGGCTTCTGGCGCACATCCTCGTCTTTGGAGCAACACAATACACATCATATTTAGGCAATCAGAACGCCCAAAAATAGCAATATTAAACGGGAAATGGCGGACTCGTTTATTGCATAGTGTTTTTGCATTGTGCTTTGATGTACCGCATTGCATCACGTTGCCAGGTGATGCAAGGTAATACGAGGATAATTAGACAATTACACATACCTTCATCCCGGCACAAACCCTGCTTGATGCTACTGACAATAGTATCAGAGAGTTTAAGTCCCGATGGGAACATAAACTTAGGGCCAGATGCAAGCTGAAGTAGCCGCGCTTCGCTGGCTTTCTCCCCGATTCCCAGTGAGTAGATTTGGACGCCCTTCAGTTTAAGGCTGTGGGCTTTTTGTTGTACATCGTCGTCAGAGCGGCCGTTAGTCAACACAATTAGCACCTTCTTGCGTTTGTCACTTTCATCGAACAGATAGTGACTGCAAAAGTCCAGCGCTTTGCCTGACTTGCCACTGCCTCCAGGAAAACTAAGTGGAAAGACAAGGAACAACTAAATAAATCACTGGTGGCTTTTAAGGCCCTGTTTACTTTATTTTGCGATGGTTTTAGAGTTTTATTGTTTATCTTCTTTCAAAAGTTGTCGATCTGTCTCTCCGATCTGCCATGTTTAGGTGCATATATTTACAATAGTGATGGAGTGGAATGGTGGGGTAAATACAAAAAAAATATTCATGCAAGGTCAAGTGACTAAAACGAAAGTAAACATTAGATGAAAAAAAAATCCTGAAAGCTAAACCTCGCCCCCTCCGCGCCTTCCTACCTATTTTCTAACTGTCCGCGCATTCCATACCTTACGGACTGATTGATTACAAATGTAATTGTTAATTTTGTAAATTTACGTAGACACTGTATCAATTCATCTTTTAACGAGGCAATCAAATTGGCGCAGTTGCCATGCAGTTGTTGTATGGTGGCCAAAGCAACTTACCAGTAGTTATCATATAACTACTTCAATTTTCTCTTCAAGTAAGACCAATGCGAGTTTCCGAATTTGTCTTGGTGAGATTGCAGACCGATACTCGGAGCATTGACCTCGTCCAGAAGATTTTTAATCACCCCACGACAACCACCCTTAACATCACTTCCGCCCATACAAACACCTAGAAATACCATGACTTGATTTTCTCACCAGTTTTTAAAGCACTTTTATTAAGATAACGCAAATATTCGAAAATGAATCCCCGCGTGTATAAGCAGGGCCCCTGCTTAGGCGTTTTAAGGCCACTCTTTCGAAACACAAAACTCCTTTCTGTATAAACCTTCTCCCTCCTTTATAAATCCGTGAGCTTATATACAATTTGACTTCCTCATTCGAAGTATCTTACATACTATACAGGGCACAGTACAACTAATGATAATAAAGTAATATATAGTTAATTTTTCAGTTCAATAACACAATTTTATCGTCAAGAGGCAAGGCCTTTGGGTTACAGCTTAACAAGAATGTATAAGTCACCTCCCCCCTCCTCATTTTCTTAAATAGTCCACCCGACCCCCTCCCCCTCAAATGTTAGATGCTCCACCCCTCACCTGATGTGATTGATTTTCCTGATGGCCTGACTTGTGGTGTACTGTCCAAACCTGAAGACTCCCTCAGGGTGGGTTGAAGAGACCACCACACCAACTCGGGTGTGGTTTGAGAATGTCTCCAACTGTTGAACTGTGTTACTCACAAAGTTGAGGCACTTCTTGAAGCCTTCTTCATTTTCAGAACCGTCGATAAGAAATCCAACATCAACTGGTTGTGAGCATTCTGAGAATTTGAGGGAAAAAATAACCAGAAATGAATTAAACGCAGCGAATAGAAAAAGGAAAGCAGTGTGGAAAAATGGTATATCTCTCACAGACAGTCACCTAAACATTATTCACTAGTTTTAATGCTCCTATTCAGACTGGGAAGAAGGGAGCTTAAAATGCCAGTTCAAGCCTCTCTAACGAAGAAACTGTTAACTGTAGAACGCAAAACTTTTTCTATGACATTTCCTGTAGTTTACTCGGTGTGAAACTTTCTACAAACAGTCTGTGAGAAGTGTGTAGTTTTATCTTTTAGTTTGAAGTGGATGATTAAATGTTTCGTCCTGACTGCATTCTGGTACCGTAAGAGGAAGATACATAATGGTATATTTCGTGGGAGGCAGTAAAACATTTAAATCCTATTTCTATCTCACGAGCAAGAAACTTATCCAAATTAAACACGTAAGTGTATTATGTTTCAGAACCTTTTAGTAAAACATAAACTGTTCCAAGAACAGTTACACTCCAATCTCTTTTAGGTAAAGGGAGCTACATGGGCAGTATAAAATGCTTTTGTTCAAAAATTTGTTCTAGCTTGTTTTCAGTAAAAAAAACAACAATAAACGATACTCACTGTTTACTTGTGCGCGACCTGAAAAGAGTAAACAAACGAAAATCTCAGTATTCTTATGTAAAGAAGTGTAGGGTTTTTGTCATTGATAGCTTATAGACTAACCACGGAGTGAAAAATCTCTTGTTCTTGACATAGTGGTGTAGACAGAAGAAAACCTCAAATTGCGTTTGAATTGCAAAAGAACAAATTTCGCTTCGAATGAAAAAACACAAGAGCCTTTGCTTTGTACTCACTCAGTCAGTTTAAGACTACTTTGAATAATCATTGGTTGGTACAGGAAAATGGGGTACTAAAATACTTGTATTTTTTGTGTCCATAGTTAAACCGAAATGTTCCATGAGCAGAACTCTAGCCGCCTGTACCTTAGTGTTCTTTCTCGCGATTTTATATCAACTTTTCCTTCTACTCAAGTTCAGTAGTCTTCAAAGTTAATAGAATTAAACCTTCTTCCTTCCCTTAGCACGGGCCTGAGGTGTTTTTCGTTTTAATCTCAACATTTATAGGAAAGGCAGTGTTTCTTGTGAAACTTAAGTGTAATACTTACTTCGTAACGCACTCACTGTCCAGCAACTGAAAACAAATGAAACAAAACTTTTTAAACTACATTTAAAGTACGAACATGTCCCCCGGAACCCCCGACCCAGGGAGCCCAAGGGGTACTCCCATATAGTTTTGGTGGGGGTGCAAAATATGTGACCCTGTACCAGAGTATCCTTTCAATTTTTCGTTATTACAATATTTGTCCCTTAGCGATCCCTTTAAACGGAAACCCTATTCTTGGCCAATTTTCTATAATTACTAGACCATATCCCAGAGTAAATGGCTCGAAAACTATACCGTTTCCAACAGCACATACCCGTATAACCAATGTATGAGAGTCCCCCCCCGAAAACGAAAAGTCCACGGTGGACAGACTTTTACTGGTGTAAATAATAAAGTATAAATGAGAAGAACTCTCAAATTGGTGTATCAAAACTCGATGTTCAGCTTACAGCTTACAGAAATTATTAACAAAGAAAGTTAAGGGAAAAATTTACGCTGTATTACAAATTTTCTTGAGAGTCTTTTTAAACTAATCTACCTTTTGGTAAAAAAATGTTTACTGAACAATTTTTGCAATTAGCCGTAACACTAAATGAATGAATGAATGAATACTCGTAAGAAAATTACATAAACTGGGTTCAGTTGCTTTTTGCAGCACTTTTCTTGCTTAATGTGTTGAAGTTAAATTCTTACCCTTGAACGAGATCTAGTTTTGCAAAACGTAGTTTAACGACAAAAAGAGCTTTATTCTCAGGGTATCACGCCTGATTGTCTTATTTATGGCAGTAAAGAGGTCTACGTTGCAATCTTTCAATACTACAAAGTCGTTATTAGCTATACAAACACCCGTTAGACACTTAAATATTTTAAACACTTTCGCAGACTACGTTTGCCGTTATTCATGGCGCGATTATGTAGCATTACGGGCTAGCAAGCCCTTGACAGGAATTTGACAACGTACTACCTAGTCCTCGCAAAGCAAAATAAACATTACACCACGATCCGTTCTACTTTTAAAATTGGATGAAAATTTCTCGGTTTTATTGGAAAGCTTGCAAGCTCGGTGATCGGGCTAACCGAATCGTTCCGATATGCAAAATTCTCCCGTTCCACGCGCTAGGTAGTCCACAGCAGCTGGTTTTATTAGTGGGATTAAACACGCACTAAAGATCATCTCGCCAAGCGGGCTTTCTCGCGCTTACTGAGCCAGCCTGTCTACATGAGCCGTTTTTCGAGCAAATTATATCATTAGAGAAGTTCCAACACACTTAAGTAACGTAGAAAAGTATATATTCTAAGGAGAATATAGAACTCAACTGTAAAGCACTCTATTCATTAAATAACAAGACTGGTGACACTTTTATCAAAGAAGGTGATTAGTTGCTTTAGCTGTGAAATCACTTTTATGAACAATGATGCATAGCGACTAAATAAATGCTAAACTCACATGTCATGAAAAAGAAAAAAATGTCCTTTGGCTTAGAAGAAGTACCATAAATTGTTAAAAAGACCAGATACTTCAGTGACAAAGTAGCAATTTTTCATTTACTGAAAATTGGAAATAAATCTTTCATTAGTTCACTTTGAAAAGTTCTGTAACTTGTCGCCACCTGGCTTCGATAATCATATGAACAAAAAATATACCCCCTGGTACGTGTTATCAAAGGGGTATTTCTTGTTAGTATTCTCTAGTCTCTTTTGTAATGCCAAGATTGGACAGGTTGCACTTGATATTTATCCTCTTAAATAGAAGAACCCTTGATGGGCAAAATGTAAGAAAACGCAGTGACGAATTCAAAGGAGTGATTTGAAACTAACAGGTTCAAATAGAGACAACAAACACTAAATAGTTTGATTTAGAAAATGTGATAGATAGAGGTGACGATTAAGTTAAAACGTTTGGCTTTGAAGAATTAGTTATGCACTACTGAACAATTAAACTGCAGTCGTCAATCTTTTTCTTCCTAAACGGTTAACAAGTTATGTAAATAATGAGAGCACTCTGTATCTACTTTGGAGAGTACAACGACAAAAGAATGTTGATACACTTCTGTGGCACACGGCCGGCAAAAAAACTCTTACTTCAAAACAAGATGAATGCAACTGATGGCATTAACTGTTACAATAATAATTCCAAAATTGGAGTTTAACTGACAGATAGTTACATTACTCTAAGTTCGATGCGATCAGCAGGTACCTGATCGGGGGAAAAGCGTGAAACTCGGATTTGTAGGTCCCTGTTAAGTGCTTTCGGATTCATGAGTTACTAATGTATCAGGCATGCCTAACCACATTAGGCAAAATTAGACAATTCAAAAGGCTTTAAATGTTAGTTTGTCATTATGCAATAATAGAAGATTAGCAAATTGTAAATTTTCATACACTTTGTTTCCCTTTTTCAGTTTTTTCCCAATATAAAATCTCGGCAAACTCAAACACAAGTTTAGTTCAACAATCTTTAAAACCAAAAACAACACCGCACTTTCACATTGTAGAAAACGTAAAAATCAGAGCTCCCCTAAGCAAAACTTTCCTTATTTGTTATGGGGTTTCTATCCATCAATTCATCTTTTTACACTTTGGGAAGTGAAAGGTTTCCGAAAGACCGAATCTGCCTCAGCGTGGAGTGTGTCAACTTAACAGCAACATACACCAGAGCCAAAATGCATACTTTCATGTTTACTATCCAGATATGTTGACTAAAGCTCTATAGGTTTTCCTGCAAAGTTCTTCAGTTTTTCGTATTCTAAAATCGAAATAAATTTGCCAGGGTTTCAAAAATGCAGTCTGAACAATAACAGTTAGCTAGAGGATAGAGCTAGTAGCTGGTATGATATCTGTAATATTGTGAGCTCCTTGACGAGCTTTGTTGCTCTTGGCAAACAATTCAACAAAAATGTTTAAAAAGGAAAAGAGCTGAATACGAAGCTTTACAATAACTTTGGTTCACTTTGGTCTTCTTATAACTTGTCAAATTAACATGCACGTTTCATTTTTTTCTTCATGAAACAAATTTTAGGATGTTTATGGTTTCTTAGCGCCACTCTGAGCTTGTTTATAAGTTGTTGCTAAATTTTTAGCCTTTGTTCATATTAAGTTGGGTTCATTTTAAGGCGCGCTTGTACTGCAATAGCTCCGTTCTTTATCGCCGTGTCACACCACTGTGTATCGTACTAGCACATGCCAGCGTCTGAACATACGCTCGGCATACGCTGAACACGCGAGTCAGAGTTTGCGCTAGAGCTATACGTTACTTATAGGTCATGCAAGTACGTTGGTCATACACTGGGCATACGCAGAAGATAGACACAATACTCATGACGCTAATCATAGGCTCAAAACGGTAAGTATACGAACAGTTCTGTATTTCAAGGGCACTTTGAGTGTATCAAAACTAGTTTATGAATTTTCATACGCGAATTATACGTTTTTCTCATACGCAATACTGTAACAGGGCCTTCACTGATTTACTTTTAGCCGTATTGAAGAGCATATGGTTTGTAAAACTCGTTGTCGAGATAAACGGAGTTAATGTAGTTAAGATTCGTCCTCCTTTGGTGTTCTATAAGTCGTGTTTCAAAAGGAAAAACAAATCCTTTGATTATTAATCAAATAATAACGCTTCAGCAATGTTTTAATAGTTCTCGAAACTTAGACCTCCATACCAAATCCGAAGCAACCTTTTTCAGCTTTATGATTGAGTTTTTCGGGGTATTTTCATTGACGCTGCCCACGGATATAAGTAAAACAACTCCTTTATAAATTCGTGGAAGAACGTTTACTAAATAACGTTATTTTAAGAAAATCCAGTTTGCTCCTTGACACAATTCGATCAAACCTTAACACGTACTTAACTAATGCGCATGCAGATATTGTTCGACGTGTTCTAGATCTATCAATAATAGCTGAACTGAAAGAGTGTAAAGATTTTTCTCTAATTGCCTAAGTACGTGTATAAAGAACCCGCTAGCGACTAACTGACATCCATAATTTTAAAGTTAATCACTTTACTGAAACTGTTTCACTGGTTCAAATAACAGCGAAATCAGATTACTCTCGGACAACATTTAACTCCAAACATTTTATCGTAAGTTTAAAGAATTTTTTACCGCGCTCAACTCATAGCCGGCGAAATGAGTAATTGCTGCAAACAATTAACACGTTCAACTTTGATTGGGGTGTAGATTTTAAAATGCTACACGTCGAAAACCGTAACTGCTAGGCTTGCATGCTCAGGTCCAAAAACAAATATTTTAAAATTTATAGGCTTTAATTAATTCTCAGGTCAAAAACCGGAACTGCCGGCTAGGTTCAATGTTTCTTTTGGATAGAGCCCCCAAAGCGAATGTTAGTTATAACTGTCTTGCAGTCTGTACTTGTATTTTGCATGAGTAAGTCAAAATTGGTTTGAAAAAGCTGGCTATTGTAGAGTTTCTATTGTTAATCTACCTGCTTCCACCAAATCTAATTTTTTTACAAATACCCGCTCGAGCTATAAACATACCGATTGTTTACTTTTTATAGTCAAATAATATTAATTAATTTCGTTACGCTTTAGGGGCTTGGACGCTGTTGTCGATATTTCTGGTAATAAATTTAACGTGAAAGTCAGGCATTTCACTAAAACTGAGACCAAGAAGTTTGAAACATATTGTCATTATTCCGATTTTTAGTCTTTTGTCTGGATAAAAATCTTCGTGGTTCTTTAAAATCTTTTGTGTCAAAAATAATAAAATATTAATAACTGGTCGTCTGTAACTTCTGGCCAAGAAGTCATTTTTGACTTTGTGAAAGTTTGAAGTATCTTAATTTGTAAAGCGCAACCTCTAAACGTCTTAGGATGTGATTCTCGTCAATAAAAAGTAAACTTGTTGTGGAGTCCTAAACTAAATGCAAGAAACTGATCTAGAAAAGATACGACAATCAAAAGAACATCACGATGTAAAAACTAAAATATGAACAACAAAGGTGTTGCAATGTATCATTTTAGAAGTGCTTAGTAAGAAAGTTTAAAAAAACTTGTTAAGAATTTTAGCCTAAATGCTACTTAAAACATGTTTATTTTGCCTTACAACGCACTCGATAAAGCGTAAGGAAGAAATCATGTTTAGCAGTTTTTGACACCACTAGAGAAAACAAATTTTGTCTCTGAAGCAATCGGAATCGGGGAAACCCCGAAGGTCAAATAATTCTTCTCAAAATGACACATTCTGTTCACGTCTGAAAACGATTTTTTATATAACAGAATACTCAGACTGCAAAAAAGAACGAAAAACTCCGGTGATATGTTCGTTTTGCGTGATCGCTTATCGTGTAAGTGATATCAAAACATCTCAAAAGCGCGATAAAACTTTCAAATAGACTAAATTTTGATAATTGGACATATAAGGGCAATAAGTTAAGTTAATAAGTTAAGTAGTATAAGTCTAAGTTAAATAAAGATATACTTACAAGACAATTAGCAGCGCTTTGAAGGCAAGCCTATGTGTCCCCATGTTTAGCAACCGAGGGGCACTCGGGCTCTGATTAATTTTATCACTATAACACCTTTAAGAGCAACAATCCAAGTCAAACTCGTTAATATTAACAGTTATAGTTTTTCCGACACCATGAAAACACCTGTAGTATAAAGAAAATATCTGGAAACCAACAAAATCACGATCTCATCCCGTCCGAAACAATTGAGCCGCAAGGCATCATACACTTACGAAACATGAAGCCCCTATCAAAAAACAGATATTGGAATGTGCTTTCAATTCAACAGTCTTCTTCTAAAGCCACGGTCAATCAACGGCCTTTGGAAGGCGGGCCATGCCAAGAAACAAGCGTACTAGCACAAACATGTTTGTGTTTACAAACATTTTCCCTAAACCTAGCTACATGACCTGCAAGTTCTAAGAACAATGAGACCTAGCTTCTATCTACACTCGATCTTCTTTCGACTTGTCACGCAAAGGGAGCAATTGCGTGACGCAACGGAAGAATCGCTACTAGGGTCACACACCTTGCAAAATTTCAAATGCCAAATTATGTCAAGTTGTTTTACAAGCTGCAAGAAAAATGAGCACTAGCTTCCCTCCAAACGCGGCCTTCTTACAGTCCATCACGCAAAGGGGAGCATTGCACGACGCCGGGGAAGGAAACTTCTTTCTAAACAACATCTTGCAAAAGTTCAAGTGCCAAGTTATATCAAGTTCTTCTGACTATAAAAAAAGCATCATGGTAATGTTCTGTTAAGGAGGTACTAAGTAGCTCTTTTACCTCGCCCAATTAACCACCAGCAGTGTGAATTAGTGTAAGCAAATGAAACGGGTTTCATACAACCTCATTCACAGGAATTAAACTACTTGCACACGGTTTGTTGCTAACTCTGCAATATGATTGATTCCATTATAGTTACTATTCAAACCTTAAACTAAAATATTCGGCCAAAAGTTGAATAGTTCAAAAAACAGACAGACACATATAGCAAGAACACACAGACAGGTAGACACAAACACACACTGATAGAAAAAGGCAAAGAATGTCGGACGGGGACGGACAAACAGACACAGACAGACAGACAGACAAAGAAAGTCAGGCAGACGAACGGTCGGACGGAGAGATGGGTAAACAGATAAGTAGACAGACAGACCGACAGACTGAAAGACAAACAAATAGACAGACAGACAGGTATGCAGGCAGACTACTGCGGTCGGTCGGACGGACGGGCAAACGGACAGACAGACTGACAAACTAATGACTCACAGACACGCTAACGGAGCGGATAGACAGACGGCAGACAGACGCTATTTTCTGAAGTAGCGGCGCAACTGATTTAAAATTGTCAGTTTTATGAGACTTACGATGAACAAAAATTAAATCAATCATTGTTGGTCACTGAAATCACGCAGAAAGACAAATTTATGTATGAGCAGCAAGACAGATAGATAGTGGTCGGACGGACGGACGAAAAAATCTTAAATGTGAACTTTCTAAGCCAATTCAGCCGGAGCGGTGTTGTACTATTGGTGGTGTTTATCTTGACTACAGTATTAACCAGTTCTTGTACTCGAAACTAGATGTGAGTTCTTTTATATATTTTATAAGGCCGATAGTGTAACCATGTTAATTGAAACTAACAGTAACTTACCAAGTAAAGGTTGGCATTTAACTCCGCAGTTTTTCTTTCTTGGACCCTTTTTATCACATTTGTTTCAAGAAAACTTTGGTATGACTTAATTTTCGCCCAAATGGTTTGATGTGTAGTTGACATTTTCAATTGCGTTTTCCGAGCTTTTTCTGTCTTTTCTGATGAAGAGCCTTAACGCTTGAAACGCCAGCTATACACTAACCGTACGGGCAAAAAACATACCATATCCAATAGACCTGTTTCGTATTACCGGTTGCCGCTGTTTACAATGACTATAGACTCGTCTTAACAGCACGAGCCTCGTCTTGATGTTAAATATTCACAAATACCAGCGAGATCTGAATCTCTAACAATACGGCAGAGCTGTGAATAGCTCATATCCACTCTGGAATTTATGAATATTTAACGTCAGGTCGAGGTTCGTGCTGTAAAAGCGAATCTATACTCATTGTAGTCAGCGGCAACTGGGAATACGAAACTGGTCTATTGCACGCCAACCTTTGTTTATCAAAACCCATGTTCAGCTTGATCCCCAACGAAGAGAAACAGAATCTTCGGAAATCGCATTGCTCGCTGACCTCAAAGCATAACGGGAACCTAATTATTTGTTTTAGCTTTTTCTCCTGATGGGACAGTGACACTGCTACAGGTTTCCCCAGTTACGGCAGGCCCTTTGTAGTGGAGGAAGTGACAGTCGACAACACCGGCATTACCCTACTCTTATCGACAAGCGTGTGTGTTCTTTTAAGTCTCTAAACTGAACGTCGAGAGACTAAACCAACGGCTTAACTTCCCTGTCCACGGACGGTATGGCGAAAGAAAGTCATCCAAAGTTCAGACCAAGCCGGGACCTTCTGGTTGGCTGTCAGTGATCTTACCAAGTCAGTTGCGTGCATAGCTATGAATATGGGGGGAGGGTGAATGACAAGTTTTGAAGCTGTAATTGCTATTTTCGACCTTTTTTTTAGATGCTTGGTAAAAGACTTTTTTGTGCTTTGGGGTGGAGACAATTGCCCATTCAGCTCCCCACTCCCTCCCCCTTCCCCCGCTATTTATGACCCAGTAGCTTATACTAAATTACTTAACAAATCGAGCAACGATAGTTACTAATATACGGATAAGCAGATTTATAGCGTTCTCATAGTTAAGGGCCTGTTTACATGTAGCTGGGGGACCCCAGGTAGGTGGGGTAACCCGGCGAAGTGGGGTAACCAGCGTAGTCATATCAAGTCTCTTTTTCACGTTTACATGAAAAGTTTGATATCCCATCGAGGCGGGTAACCCTGAACCCCGGGTCTTTAAGATTGCATGTAAAGGCGGGTTTGTTTTGACCACGGCTAGGTGGGTTACCTCAACTACTTTGGTTTCCCCACCCCCGTGTTAACAGGCCCTATAATGGGTATTTTGTAACACTTTGCAGATGTCAACGGAACGTTTTTGAGGCAGGTGTCATGTGTTGTTGTTCACCTGTGTCCAGGTTACAAAGCCATATGTAAACAGCTTAAAATGCGATATTTTCTGCAATGTATTTAGCAATTTTTCTGTGAAAAAAAGCATTACTGATGATTTCTTCCGCTTCTTTGGCACATCAAAATAATTATTTATTTTGTTAAAAGATGAAGATACCGTGGCCAGGTGCAACTCACTCGATTGCCGCGCTTCTTTGATCACGTGTTTTACAGTCTTTGCTCTTCCACAGTCAACATAAAACCGCCAAACACAAGCACAGCTACTTCGAGTCATGCTGTGTTTCAACGTATCTTCTAAATATATTTGTAGCGAAACACATTTTAGGTTTTAAATATAGTAAAGTATATTTGAATAACAGTATTCAATCGACTCAGTGAGCTTCCTCAAATAAATAACTTCCGATCCACAACGATGTTTTGAACAAAGTCGAATGCAAAATCGAATTGTAAAACTCATCGTCGAGTAGGTAATAAGTATTGCATAAACAGCACTGTAATCGCAGCCAAAATACTAAGCAAAATCAAATAACAAACATGGTACACAATTCTGTTTATAGATGTAATACGTCAGAGAGGCCATACACGCGAAACTTACCGGTTTCTTCGTTCTGACAGTCGCTGCACATGTCCAATGATTATGCAACTCCTACCGCCTTATTCCCGAGATATGTTTGCCTAGATTAGTGTCAGACGACTTCGAAGCTTGTAATGGTGGCTCTTAAAGTCCGTACACAACAAATAGTTTAAGTCATTAAGAAAGACAGGGATATTTCTCACATTGCGTCCGTGTATGAACACCGCTGACATATCACTCACGACCCTGATTGGCTTAGATAACAAAGGACGGCAGCAAGACCGTGACAGGCCATTGTAGTTGGTGGGAAAACGTGACAATTTTTACCATACATTTGTTTTACAAAAACGTCTAATTATTTGGGCTGAACCTGAAGTTCTTAAATATTTTGAGGATTTCAGCTTCACATGTTCTCAAAATGTTCCTAAACACAATTAATAAGTATCAAGTATGCAGCTGTTGTTTTCTACAACACCAAGACGGGTAAGTGTTTTGTAAGAATCGGCTAATTTGAAGAAAAAGTTGTTCCTTGAAAAATTATATTGAGTGAATTTTATTGAATAAACCGCTACCCTGGCCTGAGAGTAATTAAAGAAATATGATTATAGACAAATAAAAACTAAAAACAAAGTCCTGTATACACAGCACTGGGGCGATGTTGCACTAATCAACCTTAGCCGCAAACAAAATTATTTCCACGATGTTTGCAGTGTCCAAAATAAAAGTAGCCTCGAGTATAGCCCCCAAGGCATATCTGATTTCCAAAGTGGTCCCGTAGCGAAGGGATGTAAGGGGCCAACTATTTTGATCTGAACATGAATTAAAAAAATAAAAATTTGAAAGGATGTATTCATTATGTTATGCTGCTGTTTTAATTGGTTTCCTTATA